>JAEANM010004702.1:0-14099 GCA_017656035.1 Myanophis thanlyinensis
TATTCTATTCTAAACAAAGGAAGTCCAGTTGTCTTTTCAAAAAGAATCTTTGGGATTATCTGATCCCAAATAATCCAGCCTGGGATTATTTATTGCAGGCTAATCTCAACAATTAACTGACTGCATTGCAGCACTCCTTCAATTGTTTAGTTCTAGTACCTTTTAGACCAAGGGTGTCACACTGGTGGCCTGTGAGCTGGATGCATCACGCACAGGCCACACCCACCCTGGCTCCACAAAGACAAAAAAAGTCACAATACATTACGTGATGTCATGTGATACGACCCGTGTTTTAGACCAAGGGTTCTTCAATCTTTCCCTCTCATACCTCCCTTCACTGAAATCTTAATGTGCACACTTCCCCTAAAAAGCCAAAACGGAAAATGAACACAAATGAAGAATGAAAGTAATACAATGAAACTTTGTGAAAGATAATATTATTTGAAAAGTGTATCTGAAAGGTTTTCCACATCTCCCCTGGAGTCTATCTATACCTACCTGAGGAATGTGCCCCTCGCAGTTAGGGAAACCCTGTTTCAGACCTTTGTTCTGATTGTTGCATGGCATAGTCAGTGTAATGCTGGTTCATAAGTCAATCATAGCTTATTTGAAATCCTAAAGAAATGTTTTACTATGTTTTATTACATAAATGTATTATTATGTTTTTTTCTTAGTTTCCTCCAGCTACCTTTTCTCTATTTTTTTTTTAAAGTACAATTCCAGCATTCTACAAAATTTCCCAGGTACTTGAGATAGAAGAGTTTTGTTCCCGGCTCCTAAGTAATCTGTGAGCTACACGCTCATGCATATAAATGCTTATATGTCCTGGAAGATTTGCTTGCAATCACTTTTGCCAGTTACTTTCCTGGAACAGAAAGGTGGGAGGTCACAAAGCAGGGGAGTTGTCTAATGGAAATAAGTGGTAGCCTGCAGTCTGAACTGAATACATTGCACACTGTTGCCAAAATGTCTCCAACTGGACAGGATTTTAAAAAACTGGCTTAGAGCCAGCCTTCTGTGCACCTTAACCTTGAAATAAAAGTTCTCTGCATTAGAGAATCTTGGTGATGCATTTTTATTCAATAGATACCATACTGTTGTTCTTCTCTGTTTACAACATAACATATTCAATGCACAAATACCCTGTTATCATATCCCTCACAATAATTTTTGGCAAATCCAGAAAATTCCTTTTTCATGACTCTAAGAACCGTGGTGGCGTAGAGGTTAGAATGAAGTATTGCAGGTAAACTCTACCCATAGTCTGGAGTTCGATCCTGATGGGGCTCCAGATTAACTCAGCCTTCCATCCTTCTAAGGTTGATAAAATGAGGACCAGGTTGTTGAGGGCAATATGCCAAAATTGTAAGCCATCCAGAGAGTGTTGTAAGGCACTATGGGGCAATATACAAGTTTAAGTTTATTATTGCTGTTGCAACTATTACCTAACGATTTATGAGAGATTTCTTAACAGGTGACAGTATGACTTAAATGACACTTACTAAATGTTCACACATGTTAACTTATAGAATAACTTAGAATAAGAGTAGACAAATTTTCAGTAACACAAGGACAAGTTTTCCAAAAAGAAATTTCAGTAACAGGCATTCATAGGATAAAATGCTAAGATCACAAGAACAGGCATAGTAGGCTTTTAGATTTTATTTATCCTTGGGGAATTAAGGGATTTTAACTTTTTTTTTCTAGCTATATTGTGCTTGTTGAGATTCAACAACATGTGTGTGTTTTTTTTACTATTATTTACTCCAACATACAAAGATGGGAAGCTAAACTTTAGTATGCTGCCATATTTTGTTAACATGATCCTGACTAGCTGTGTGTCTTCCTTCCAACCCTTCCAGGTCCAATGCTGTCCATGTATTTTGGACTAGGAGTTGGGAAAACAGACTCACAATTTTGCTTATTGATTTTATTAAAAAAAGGACAAGATGAAATCTTTCCTATTCCATCTTTGAAAGCCAATTAGATTGGCACATGACTCAGTACTAGCAAAAGGCATTGTACTATAGTCCATTTGTGTAGAAATAAATGGGTCCTTGGCCCCAAGGTTAATGTGACTGTCATATTGGTAAGATGCCCTCAAAAGGAAAACTATGTTTGTGCAAAGGTATGTGAACAGACGACTTTTTCCTCTCAAGATGTTATTACAGCTTTTATTTAATTTCTTGTATTGGTTTTGGGCTGAAGCCATCAAGGCAGCTTGTAATATATCAAAATAAATCAGCAGCAACATCATAAAAACGTAAAGTGAACATTGAAGCCATCATAACAGATTGAAAACAACACTAAAACACTTAAACACAATTTAAAAGTAAAATCATCAAGATGTCATTGGAAAGCTTTTTTTTTTTTTTTTTTTTTAAGACCTGAGAAGGCTTCTTCAGGAATTCTGAAAAATGGAGAGAAGCAGGCTGGCTCCATTGCTTTCTATTTATCTCTGATGTGGAAAAAAGCTCCTTAATCACTTGCGGGGAAAGGGAAAACCAAGAACAAGAGGTCATCATCAATCTGTGCAGTGTGTTGCAAGGCATGAATCATTGTGTGTTCTGCCTTTCCTGAACAGGTAGATTCTGAGTTGTTTCTGTAAGGTCTGTACAGAGACAGAGAAAGAGATCAAGGCATCTCTGGGGAAAGCATTCCACAAAGTGTGACTAACACAAACAAAACATTTCTAATAAAAGGGTCTCTGCAAAATAATGATATATTCAGAAGGGCCATTAATCCTTTAATCATCAAGAACTTTTCATTAGAAATTATGGCGAACTTTATCAGCAGAGGGATATCAGTATTTACTGACATCTGAAAGCGAAGGAATGGTGTGAGCTTACAACAATCCAAACAATATTTATTTTTAAAAGCCTTCTTGGTATTAGTCTACACTGAGATTACCCAATTTGGTTCCAGAAGTTTTGATACATGCAAATTCATGGCACTACCACTCATTATTCTATTATATGGATATCTATTAAAGTAACATTAGTGAGATTCGCTTTCTATCATATTATTCATGAGAGTGTCCCAAAAAAGTCACATAATAAGATTCATTGTAGGGAGAACTACATCTGAGCAAGTGACCCAAACCTAGGATTGCATATCATTCTTTACGATTGAGAAGGAATGTGACAATTGCAGAGCACATTTTGTAAACCCAAAAGATCCTAGACATAAATCCTTAGATTCCATAAAAAAAAATAGCAAGCAACAAACCCCCCCATAACTTTATGGTCAAATGCAATCTATGCATGCAGAGACATGGCATACTTGGTTACAAACATCAGAGATATCATAATTGGACAATGAGCAAATGCTTTAAAGTACTTAAATAGTTTCATTTTCTCTACTCAATTCATATTAAGTTGAGCATACCAAGAAATCTCAGGCTAGTTCTTATTCTATACTTGATTTTAAATTGGAGTGCTACGCATTTTGTCAGAGCAACTTCAAATCTGTTGACTACTAAATGAGTGCCAGAAGACGGTCTTGTTGGACTACAGTTTTAATAGTTGCCAGAAAGCACTTGTAATTTCACACCAAAGTTTTTAATTGACCTTACAAATTCTTAAGGACAACAATACGAAATTTTATTTACCGAACAAATCAGAATAAGGCCATTTAATGTGTTGATTACAAGCTTATTTGTATATGCATGTATTTTCCAGTAATAAAATGTTTTTTGAAGTGTGGCCTTTGTATTGATTATTCAGGGCTGATTGAACTGAAAAGCTATCCCTTTGCAGAGATATATAATACTTGTGGCATTAGTTTTGATAAGGACCAGCCTCATGTTATGTAACGCTTAGCGGATGCTTTATGAGTATGTAAATCAATCCAAAGCCCCAGAGTTTGGTAAATCACCTCCCAATAAAAGTTTCTCAAATTACAATGTCTCAGAAGGCATTGACCTTACTATTAACCTCAACAGGCTTCAGAATTGTATGTAGCCAGACTACCTTTACACAGCTGCAGGATGCATTAAAATCCAAACCAATTACTAGTCCTTATTTGCAGAATGTCCAGGAACAGAGTGGCATTATGTTTGTGCAATGTGACGTCCAATTATATAAGTCAGGAGTGCCAAATTTGTTGAAAGCAACCATCACATTTGACCTTTGAGAAGATTACTAGAGGCTGTGGCCCAAAAGGTTGATAAGGCCACAGCAAGGCCATATAGACAGAGCAAGATAAAAAACAAAATAGGCTTAGTTGGACTGCAATCCATTTAACATGTAATTATATTTTAATTGAATTAACTACAGTCAATAAAATTATCTTTGCATTTTATATACTTGCTAATTTCTTCCTTTGCATTACTATTATTTATGGCAACTTTTGGAAAGGGGACGGTCATATTAAACTTTACAGTCCTAAGGCTGTGGCTTTTGTTCCCCTACTGTAATTAAAAAAAAAAGATTTCAGTCTCTAAAGCTATACTTTCTGGTGTTATTCCCCAGGAGAAAATTTTAATGGATAAAAAGTCCTTTATAAAAAGAAGATGGTCATCCAGGGAAGGAAAAAAAATTCAAAACCTGATATTTAATAGGGGAACCATGATCAAGTTAGCAAAATGGCGGAATTTGTATTTATTTCTCAGAAACAGCAAATAAAGGGTAAAACATGCCTTCAAAATATGCCACTTCTGATTGTGTATGAGCAGAATAAGAAGGATGGCACAATCCTTCTGTGTGGCAAACTGGATATGATAATGCCCTAGACTTTTCCCTGGCATCGTAACTTTCTAAATGGAGGATTTTGTTTACCTAATTTGGGCACAGAGAAATATCTATGAGATAATTTCTTTACAACTTGAAGCAATAAACCCCAGAATCAAGTGGTTAACGTTAACCCGTCTAATATTAATAATAACGATGAACGAATAATAACAAGAGTCAGTTTGGTGTTGTGGTTAAGGTGCTGGCCTAGAAATCAGGATCATGTGAGTTCTAGTTCTGCTTTTAGGCATGAAAGCTGGCTGAGTGACTTTGGACCAGTCACTTACTCCTAGAATAGAATAGAATAGAATAGAATAGAATCCTCAGACCCTCTGTGGAGGTCTTCTGGTCTAACCACCTGCTCAAGCAGGAGACTTATATCATTTCAGACAAATGTTTGTCCAATCTCTTGTTAAAAACCTCCAGTGTGGGAGCACCCACAACTTCTGAAGGCAAGCCAGTCCACTGATTAATTGTTCTCACTGTCAGGAAATTTCTCCTTAGTTCTAGGTTGGATCTCTCCCTCATAAATTTTGCATCCATTGCTTCTTGTTCTGGCTTCAGGTGTTTTGGAGAATAGGTTAACCCCCTTTTCTTTGTGGCAGCCCCTTACAATCCACCTCACAGGATTGTTCTGGAAAAAATAGGAGGAGGAAGGAGTTTTAGGTGTGTCTGTTGCCTTGAGTGACTTATAACGTAATAAAGGTGAGATGAGAGTCTAATAAATAAATAATCAGCAGTTGTGATGTAGAGGACGCTCAGCCTGACACAATACCTATGCAATCAATGCAATGTTTTAGAATTCTGTTACATTAGAATACCAGATGGCCTAGCCTCACTATGTAACAGTATGTTAAGCTATTCTGCTTTAGTGGTTCTCTCACCCCCCACAATAACTGTTCAAGCTAAAAACAGACAATCAGTTAAAAAACAACAACAACCAACCAGTTTGAAAGCAAATGGCTTAATATGCAGTGCTTTTCAGCTCCCTGTCTGTGCCCTTCAGCTTTGGTAAACAACTCTGAACCTCTTAAACCCTCCACACATTCTTCTCAAGTGTTTCCAGAAAGCCTTTGCTATGTATTTAGCTTTAGGAGGCCTGAATTGCAGTGTTGCTCTTTCTGTTAGGTTTGTTCTATAGTGTTTATCTGTGCCAGACATTTTCCAAAATGATTTCCCTATCACTTTTAATGGGGAGGAAAATGGTCTCTTTTCTTTCCCTGAACTCAGGCTTTTGTACCAGATACTCTTACTTTAAATACACTGTTCTGTTGTCAAACATTTTTCTTAACTTTAAACTGATAAATAAATTTTTTCAGTGGTACCGTAATATAGCTGGTTTAATTTAAGGGCAAAAAAAAAAGGAGGGAGGTTTCAGAAGAGAAGCGAGGAACTATCACTGCATGCATGAAATATTATATTGCAGAACAGCACCCTGGTATCTATAATCTTAAATGTGTAGAGTAGTGTTTTTCAACACTGGCAACTTTCGATTTGTGGACTTCAACTCCCAGAAATCATCAGTGCTGGGATACCCTGATGATTTGGATACAGCAGCGCAAGATGGCAGTGCAAGCTGGAGATGGCAGACAGCCTCCTCTCCAATCATCTTAAGAGCATGTGAACATTTTTCACTAATTGAAGGCTTATTCCTAGTCTCAACAAAATGGTAAATGCGTGCTTCTATCTTAATAACAAACTAAGAAATGAAGACCCAAAGATTTAGTTAAACAACAACTCACTCCTCTACAACTCTTATGCAAAGTGCCTTGGAGTAACATTGCACTGAATTTTCTCTTATAAGATACACCTAAAGAACATGGCGGCAAAAATTATACTAGGGGCAACATATTTCAGAAATTAAGTGGAACTAAATGGGGAGCTTTAGCTGCCACCCTCAGAATATCAGCACTAGGACTGAAATATTGGCCTCTATCGCTTAACGAGCTGCCATGCCTATAGACTCCAGGCTCAATGATATCATGAGGTGTCAAAACATCAGTGGATGTGTCAAACCACTCCTGTTTTTTTTACTTCTTGTTTACTTCCTGTTCTGAGTCACATAGCAGTTCTATAAAGGCAAGATGTACTAATGAGAAGATACAGAAAAATTATGAACAACTGTCCCCTGTCCCCTGTCATCACAATGACACCCATTTATCAATTGGAAGGCTCAAATCTAAGAAGCCCTCACTGGCACTTGCACAACATTTGCTTAACAACTTTAACAATGACTCCCAATAGAAAGCCAATTGGATTGCTGAACTCCCAGACACAGGAAGATACATAGATGATCCCAATGGACAATCCTGAAAAGGATTCACATCTCACAATGCATTTGCCAGGATTTACTGCGTAACTGGTGTATACCATCCTCCCCTCAGTCTGACTGTGGGGGCAACATCAAATTGTAGATTGGCTGATTGTAGATGGGCCGGTTGTAAGCTAAGGGTATAAACCAGTTCAGTATTTGATTCACCCCCCCTCCCGATAAATGGAAAAATATTAGATGGCATAGATACTGGTGTCTGAATGTAGATCTTTTTAACATTCAAATTTTAATATGTTTTTAATTTAGGTGAAATATTAATATATTTTCTACCCATACGTTATGCCAGATGCTAAACAAACAAACAAACTTCCAGAATTCCTCACCCAGCATGTCCAGTTCTGAAAATTGAAGTCTACACGTCTTAAAGCTGCCAACTTTGAAAAACATTGAGAAAAAGTAAAATATAACTGTACAGAAGAAAAAATAATCATGTGAAACTGAATCCCAAAGACTGTGAGAAGTACTATTTTTCCCTCACCAATTTTTGAAATATCAGATTCAAAAACTATACGTAAATATAGATTCACAAGGGGCACAAGATTAATTATATTCATAGCTGATACACTGCTGTTCAAGATGTTCCTTATAACTTTTCAAATGATACAAAATGCAAATGTTGTATAAAAGGACTATGAAGTGTCCTAGAAGCCAGTTTTTTGTCTTCAGTGCCTCAGTTTTAAATACAGAAATGAATGTCCCATGGAAGAGGAATGAGAAGGGATTTGCATGCTTTCTGAAGCATGCAAGGGTGAATGTAGGATGAGAGGTTCAAAACTGGTGGAAGATTACAGGTGGGGAAAGGGTTAGGAATGAGGATATTTCTTTGATGTGAGTTTTGTTTGATAATCATCAAAGCATTTCCCAACTTAATATAAAAGGATATTTTATAAAGCTACAAAGCTTCAGCAAAGCAATATGATTAGACAGGAATTTCATTAAATCAATCTTCAGATAGCATTTCACAAAGCAGCATGGTGCTTTAACTAAGTTAACTGGAATTGTTGGGTAAATTAAAGTACCATGCTGCCCCACAGGCTAGCACCTGTAGAAAAAAACCAATAAGCTTCGGCCATTGAAGACGTACAACATCTGTAAAACAACACCCGAACATCCTTGAAATGATACAAAGTCTGACTCTTGTATAGTTAGTTTACCACCATATTTGGATAATCTAGAAGACGCTTGAAATTGCTAATAGGAGAATGACCAAAATAACAATACTGTAAAGATCTGGTTATGGGGATTCAGTGGCTCAGCGGCTGAGACACTGAGCTTCTCGATCAGAAAGATCAGCAGTTTGGCAGTTTGAATCTCTAGCACCACATAACTGAGTGGAGCTTTCTGATCCGTTACTTGCCCCAGCTTCTGCCAACCTAGCAGTTCAAAAACATGTAAAAAATGCAAGTAGAAAAATAGGTACCACCTTGGTGGGAAGGTAACAGTGCTCCATGTGCCTTTGGTGTTTAGTCATACTGGCCACATGATCATGGAATTGTCATCAGACAGTGCTGGCTCTTCAGCTTAGAAATGAAGACAAGCACCACCCCCTAGAGTTGGGAACATATGTGCGAGGGAAACCTTTACCTTTAAGGATCTGGTTAAATAAAATATTAGGCCTGTCCAAAGTGGGCTCGGTCCTCAGTATTTCACTTTCAGTACCAAAGACAATGGGGTCAGCACTGGAGCTTGAAGTGAAGCCTTACTTCATCATTTTGTTTCAAGGAAAGATGTATCCTTGAAGAGTCGTGGTGGTGCAGTGGTTAGAATGCAGTACTGCAGGCTACTTCTGCTGGCTGCCTGCAATTTGGCAGTTCAAATCTCACCAGGCTCAAGCCTTCCATCCTTCCAAGGTTGGTAAAATGAGGACCCAGATTGTTGGGGGCAGTATGCTGACTCTGTAAACCACTTAGGGAGGGCTGTAAAGCACTGAAGCGGTATATAAGACTAAGTGCTATTGCTATTGCTATCTTCTTTTGTACATATTTTCATGTGCTATTTAAAGCAATCTTGTGTATCCAAAACAAAAGGAGGGCCAATTGCATCCCCGTCACTTATGCTATCAATTGCAGACATCTAAATTCTTGGGAAAGGGGATGGGGTTGGGTGCAAGTGGGAATGCCGCTTCTTGGCATCAAAAGTAAAATGCTTGCATCCGGTGTTAACCTTCTGAGGTAATCCAGGCAAGAAGCACAGCTATGAATCCTTACTCTATTGTAAGATCACATTATGCATGTCTGAAAGTACTCAATTAATATACAATTAAGTTCTCTTAATTGTATATTTCATCATCCTATGAGATGAGTACCAATTTCAGTATGATGTCACTTCTCAATTTCTGAACTCTAGAGATAGTGGCATCAAATAAGTTTGAGTTGTACCAATTTGCATATCACAGTACAACAATTTACTCATTATTTATATCTCAGTATCTCCAGATATGGGGTGTGTGTGTCTCCTTGGTATATTTAAATGCTGTAGCACAGTGCAATAAAAAATATGATCTGTTCAGTCAACAGAAAGTCTGTATCAAACTTCAGTTAGTGTAAGCTAGCTTGGAACTTGAATCCTGGAGTCTGAAATTAAAAACATTTAATTAAGGTTTTCATCACTCTTGCAGCACAAATACATTTGTACAGTGAAGTCTGCCTATGAAAGTAGGAATGAGAACATTCTGTGCTACAGGAAATTTTCACATTCAGTTTCTATACTGTTTTCTCGCCCTGTATTTCTCCAGATGTCATCACCATTTATTCCTTCAATTAAAGGAAGCAATTGTTATTAAAGCTACATCTTTTTAACTGCTTATATATTATAGAACATAGACTGATAGGACTGGAAGGGACCAAAGAGATCTTCCAATCCAGCCTCCTGCTCAAGGCAGGAGATCTTATATCTTCTCAGTTAAATAGTTGTCCAGTCTATTTTTAAAAACCTCCAGTTTTAGACCATTCATAATTCTGGAAGGCAAGTTATTCCATTGATTAATTGTTCTCATTGCCAGATAATTTCTCCTTAGTTCTAGGCTGGATCTCTCTTTAGCTTCTACCCATTAGTTCTTATCCTGCCCTCTGGTGCTTTGGAGAATAAGACAATCTTATAACACTACATGGTTTAGTAGACTTTAGATTTCACAGTTGTCTCCTAGATGTGTTTTGCCTGATTTTAAGGCAATCATGGATCTTGCTGCTAAACCTATTGTTTGAGGAATCAATCCAAGTTCACTGCTTCTCCTGAAACTGGATACTCTCTGGTAGCATAGATTTTCTCATGGGCTCAAAAAGAAAGATCTTGTTCAATATTTAATGGACATCAGTGAATATTTGCTTCAACAGACAGTCCTTCCCCCACTAGTCCACTGACTCAAGAGATTATAGTGTTGCTGACTTTCTCATCTTAGGCCATGTAAGACTTGTTTAAACCAAAGACTGAGATAAAGCTGAACTTTATTTATGTATTTATTTATTAATTAAATTTATATAAGCCACCCATTTCACTTACTCCGGACAGCATACATAGTTGAAACATAACTAAGCTTATAATCTACAATTATTTTAAAAAATCACTTAAAAGCCAGTTAAAACTACTGTTATGAAATACAATAACAAAAATACAAGGAGTGTATATACAATCTAAATTTATGTAGAGATCCATCATTTAATAACTTTGACACTTCCTTACAACCCCAGGCTTGATAGCACATCCAAGTTTTGAGGGCCTTCTGAAAGGTCTGGTAGGTTGGAGTCAATTTCACCTTGGGGAAAATGATGTTCCAGAGGTCGGGTGCCACAGCAGTTAAAAAAAAAAAGATAATTCATGGAGAATTTATAGAATGCATCTGACCTTGAGTTGCACAGTAGAGCAGTATTCAGTCTCCCAAATCTTATTTATTTGTTAATTATCAACAAAGTCTTCAGCTTAAATGTTGTCTTAAACCAGTTGACAGAAGAAGAAAACAGTATGTCTGTGTGATTCTGAAAATGATTCAGAAGAAATGCTTTGGAGTGCAGCACTTCCCTGGTATTTGTTAAAAGCAGCATGTCTTATTTCAAAAATGCAAAAAAAATGTCACTGCTTTTATAAGGAGCTCATTAAAGTCTCTCTCTCTCTCTCTCTCTTTGAATTGCATAGAACCTGAAAAAAGATTACTTGCTTTAATAAATATCAAAAGGATAGTATACTGGTTCTCACATCCCAAAGCATTT
Source organism: Myanophis thanlyinensis (assembly GCA_017656035.1). Taxonomy (NCBI): domain Eukaryota; kingdom Metazoa; phylum Chordata; class Lepidosauria; order Squamata; family Homalopsidae; genus Myanophis; species Myanophis thanlyinensis. The sequence continues at coordinate 11,265 of JAEANM010004702.1, forward strand.
CTTCTGAGTCATTTTCAAAGCATACATAACCCTATAAAATGTGAAACTGTTTATGTGCTGATTCTTCAAGAGACCAACTGAGAAGCTCTCCTATAGGGGCAGAAAGAAAGGCAGAGTTTTGCTTTGCAGCAGAAATCTCTATTTCAGTCATGGAATATGCTTGTTCTTTTTAGTGTGTGTGTGTGTGTGTCTGCGTGCGCGCGCACGTGCACGGTTACAAATAGTTAAAGTCTGGTGCATGCAGTTATTTTTACAGCCGCAATATGATTATTACAGCAGTCTGTATTGATTGATGGAAGTTGGTTAATTACAAAAAGTTAAACACATTGATCAAAGAAAAGGCTATTGATTAAAGAAAATTTATCTGCAACAATAAATGAGGATGAGCTAGCAAATTAACTGCAAACCTTATTAAATAAATAAATAAATAAAAATTCCTAAGCCCTAGAATAATGAACAAGGCTTTGCTTCATATGAGAAAGATAATAGCACTGTCAAAACAAGTGCGTTCTTCTTAATAATATTTTTTTCAATTAAAACCTGGGTCTTAAATGAAGAGATTGAAATTCAGTTTCCACAAGGCTGGAATAATGATTAATATGGAGCTTTTGGCGCCAGTGCCAAAAGATATTATGTTTAGATATATCACTTGGTTTTTTTCATTATGTAGCAATACAACGAAATTGTAGTTCTGGACAGCACTACTACTCTCCCCAGAACAATATTCTGCTTTGGTCTTTGAGAAATTGCACAATAATTTGGCCACAAAACATCTGAACAAGAGATGCTTTCTCAGTTTTTATTGGCTTTAATCTCTGAGACAGGTTGTTTTGTTTGGGCAGCATTAGAAGAATAGTAGCACATTTTGAGAATGTGCAATGAACAAGATCTGTATGGCAGTTGCAATCACAGATGACATTTCTCTAGAAACTCTGGGTGGGCAGCTTCAGCCCTTTGGGATAATCCAGATAGGAAACCAAAACCATGAGGACCATGAGTATTGTGAGGTTCCAGTAACAGAATATTATAAGCATGAAAGCACTTCCCGCTCTCCTACCTTTACCTTACAGACATCTAGGGAAGGTTCCTTCTGAGATGCTTTCTTTATCCCCATTCTTGTTTTGAACTTTTGTTATCAGAACATTGTCTACCGTAGACGGTAGCTCTTTATCCCAGCTCTTTGTCAAAGTTATTCTCACAGCTCAGTATAAATAGCAGAGTCTTTACTATTCAAGCCCCAAAGAGTCCTCTTGACAGAGGTATCTGCGGGAGTAGGTGGGGGCTGGATGGGTGGAATTGAGGGAGGTTGCAGATGATGAAAGGAGAGTTGTGACATTGCCTGCATATACAAAAGAGGATAGGATAGCTCTCGCGGAGTCTGATACAGTACCTCTTTGAACATTTTGATAAAATTGCTGGATCAAATGGACATCTCCGCAGTTGAGGAATACCAGTGGAAAAAAATACCAGGAAAACTTTCTGTATACAACTCCATCACGTATGGACTATGTAAATAGTCTACATTTGAATTTGTAAATACAGTGACTAGTTTCATTGAGAACGGAATTGTGATGTGCTTTTTACCATTTTTTTGCCATATGCTAAATAAATAAAATTGGCAATTGGATGACTTTGTCCCAGGGGCTCTCTTGAAGCCAAATTAATTTATAGGATTCTTGTAATCATCATCAACCAACCAACCAATCATAAAAGAGTGCAAGGAACCTTAGAGGTCTTCTAATCTAACTCCCTACTTAAGCAGGAGACCATTTACCTATACCTATACCATTTCAGACAAGTGACTGTCCAGTCTCTTCTTAAATTAAATTTAGGGGAGATCCAGAGGTGAAATTCAGCAGGTTCTAGAAGGTTCACCAGAACTGGTAGCAAATTTTCTAAGCAGTTTGGAGAACTGGTTGTTAGAAGAAATCTCTTTTGTTGTTTTCCACTTTACAGGGTTAATCCTGTAAGGAAGGCAGGAAAAAAAAAACATTCTGGTGTTGTTTCTAGCCTAATCTTTATTGCCCTGGGTACAGAAACTGTCCACCCAGTCACATGATCCCCTCCAGCCACACCCACCCAAGCCATGCCCATAGAACCGGTAGTAAAAAAATTTGATTTCCACCACAGGGGAGATCCCAAATTCAGGAGTAAGAAATAGTGGCATGAGGATGGATTTAAAAAGCTGAGTGTATGGGTGGCAAAATGAAGGGCCAGAAAATAGACTAATTTTTTGATAATTCCTCTCCAGACAAAGTTTACCCACGTGCGCCAGAATTAGAATTAGAATTAGAATTTATTTGATTTATATACCGCCCCCTCTCCCAAAGGACTTGGGGCGGTTCACAGCCAATAAAAACAACATCAATACAATACAGATTAAGAACAATTAAAATAATTAAACAACGGCTGTTTAAATATCAATTTAAAACCAATTTAAATAGATTAACTTTAAAATTCAATTTACATAGTTAAAAAACCCCAACATTTAAAACAAGTTTATATAAAATTTAAAATACAAATTTTACAGACAGTTGCTTCTTGTGAGGAGACCACAATATAGCAGTCTCTGGTGGTTTAGTGATTTGGGAGAATAAAAGAATAAAGGAGTAACTATCTTGCTCAAACCCTGAATGGAACCTCTGAAATGACACTAAATCCAAATACTTTCTTTTCTAATTGCTTTCAGAAATTGCTTGTTAAACACTTTTTGGCTATTAGGAACCTTTGAATCAACAAGTTTTACAGCACCAGGTGAGTTTTCAGTGAAAGAAGAATCAGTGAAAGAAGTTTACGATAGTTTAAGATCCTTCCATCCATCCATCCATCCATCCA
>JAEANM010004703.1:0-20455 GCA_017656035.1 Myanophis thanlyinensis
CCCAGAATTCCCCAGCCAACATTCACTGGCTGGGGAATTCTGGGAGTTGAAGTCCACCCATCTTAAAGTTGTCAAGGTTGAGAAACACTCATCTAGAGGTATATCATTCTCCTTCATCAGGAGAATGTTCCAGTTCTTTGGAGCTTTGAGATATGCTTAGGTCAGTAGTAGATGTATTGAAGTGCTGTTTTGTGAAATGTCCCTTCAAATGCTTTCCATGACTGTTCCTAGATGACCATAATCACATTTCTACTTATTCTAAGTAGAGTTAAATAAAATATAGCCAATTTTGATGCCCTAAAAGATCCTCTCCACCTCAGTGTTTCTATGACAAACCAAACATAATAGAAACACATACAATGGTTAAATAGAAAGTTTTAAATAGAAAGCAATCACACAGCTGATTATTCATGGACATTTTTGTTTTTGTTATCACTTAAAGTAGTAGCTGTCATGCTTCATGGCTGGATCATTATCATATACTGGAAATCATTTTCATTTATGTCACAATCTTGCCAGAAAAGGAATGTTATGGACATTAATGTTTCATATACCCTTTGAAAAATTTAGTGAAACTGTTTTATATCTCCTGACAAATGTTCTTGACAACTCATTGCAAAAGCACTTTTTTTTTTAATCTACCAATGAAAAATCCACTCAGAAGACAAGAAAAGTTCTGAGAGCAAGGAGTTGAATGGTGGTTTCATTTCTTTGAAGAGTCAGAACATCCTGTGTTGTCCTAGTATGCAAACAAATCATCCTTTAATATTCCTGAAGATCCTGATTCAATATTCTCTAGTCTAGTCAATGGAGAGTTTGTAGTCCAAGAATCAGCAGTCCAAGACCAAACATACACTACTTCCTAAATCATAAAGATCAAACTACAAAGGCAGGGCTCTTTTCTTCTAATCATTTAAATAAATATATGCTCTCATATCAAAATGTGATGTAAGTAGATGTATCTGGAAAGCAAATAGTCTTTAATAACTGAATAAAAGGCAGTCAAAGAAGATATTATTTCCACATTCCAAACATTATTTTCTAGAAATATCTTTGTCTCTGCCATGACTTGACAGCTCTCTACTAAACACATATGCCAGGAATGGTTCAACTTTTCCTAGTTATAAGCCACACTCAGTGGTACTGGAGGAAAGGAAGCAATAGGTAAAGATATTTCAACTAATGAAAATGAATTTTAACATTCCTGTTACTGGGCATTTTTCTTTTTAAAACTCTGTTATGCCAGTTTGAGAACTAAACATTCAGAATGACTAAATTCAAACTGCAAATAGAGACTTTAAAAGTTTTGAAAGCTTCAAAACTCTATGAGCCAAGAGTTGGGAGCTATAAATTATATCCATTGACCTATGCTACTTTTCTTTCTGTGTACCATTATTAGAGAAAATATATTGTACATACTATAAAGACATACTATAGAGATCATAAATAGTATGGGAAAACTAATATTGGCTTTAATACATGTTACAGCATTTTTGAAGTCTTCCCTGATGTTAGGCATTCTGTAGTAATTTCAACTCCATTCACCAAGTCATTTAGTTTACTTATTTTATTACTTACATTAGTTACAAGCTTCATTCAAACTGAAAATGTATTGATTTACTAAATGGTACCATCTCTGCTGGAATTACTTTTACAGTAGTTTTAGGGGTATCAACAAGCTTACTACAATTCCAGTATCAAACCACACCTCCAAAATAGTGGAGATTATTCCAAAATGCTACAATAGATACAATTTCCAAGAAAAAGACTCATCCAATACTATTCCCATGTTATCCAACAGGGATTTTCTTTCCTGCAATCCAAGAAGTTGCATTGGACTGAGATTTGGGGAAGAGGTGTGAATGTCCTAGGCAGATCATGATGAGGTCTAAGATGGACATCTTAAACAGGTTTGCTTAAACAGTATCCAGGGATGACATCCCAATTACTGAATTTCTAGATCCAAGTTTTAGCCTTATCTTTAAATTATAACAATTCTCCTATATATAGCAATTGATGAGACATTGTGCTCTGTTTTGAATCAAATACCAATTCCGTGCCCTTTCATCTTAAACAGCCTATTTTTTTAACACCTAAGATGAGCAATTTTCTCAAATCCCATATAGCTCAGTTCTTAGGAAAGTTTTATTGTATCAGTCACTGCACTGTTTCCTCTGGGGTTTCTACTGTAGTCGTGCACAGGGGTTATAAAGCTATAGTTCGTCACTCTTGATATATTGGAAGAATCCATCATTGCATGCATTTGCTACTAGATGGGAATCTGAAGCGTCAAGAGGATTCAGAAAAACTTAATTCTTGCTGTAACAGCTTATCTGTTCTTTTTCAGTATTCGGTACAAAGTCCAAAATCAGATAATACATCTCATAAAGATCTCAGAACTTAAAGGAGCACCCCATTTTGTATCAACACCGCTTTGTATCAATGCCATTAGAATAGTATTATGAAGTTGAGGGACATGGTGGCTCAGTGGCTATGACATTGAGCTTGTCGATCAGAAAGGTCAGCAGTTCAGTGGTTCAAATCCCTAGTGCTGCATAATTGAGTGAGCTCCTGTTACTTGCTCCAGCTTCTGCCAACCTAGCACTTTGAAAGCATGTAAAATGCAAGTAGAAAAATAGGGACCACTTTCGTGGGAAGATAAACAGTGTTCTATGCACCTTTGGCATTTAGTCATGCCGGTCACATGCTGGCTCTTTGGTTTAGAAATGGAGATGAGCACTGCCCCCTAGAGTTAGGAACAACTAGAATGTATGTGCAAGTGGAACCTTTACCTTTACCTTTATGAAGTTTAGGTCTTTATGCCTGTTTACAAATATAACTGAAAGAAAGCATCCAATTTGAATATCAGTCTTGAATTCTCACTGTTGAATAATGGGTTTCTGCCATTTCTGTGCCACTCAGATATTGTTTTGAATTTTCTATGCTAGCCTTATAACTCATCTATAACTACTTGAAAGCATTTGTAGACCATATTTGCTATTTATCTTAGCTCCAAAAACATCTAAAACCCACCTAAATAAACTTAGTAAAAAAATTCTTGCATAATTATCTCTGTCCCTCTTTGAAGGTATTATCAAGAAGTGTGTACAGATGTATCAAATCTACTAGAAAATGTATGGCCTTTCTTCAACAAATCTTCCTTTTGACCCCTGTGATTTTGAAAATCCAAAATTACAATTAAATGGCCATGAAAACTCAGTTATGAATCTGGAAGAGATTTTTCGAGTTCGTGACTTCCCCTCCTCCTTCTTTTCGTGACCCTGGAAATAGAATTATCCCCTGATACTTGCTTGGCCAAGTCATCCTTCCTCATCTGCCCAAAGGTGTTCTCTACAAGAATTTATCTTGCAACAGGACTTAATATAACTACCTGAACACTCTATAGCAATGGACTATGCTTCAATACTCATAGATCATATTATGGCATTAAAATGTCTACATGTTTTCCTAACATATGATAATCCTTGAACTTTTCCTGTGAGAGAAGATTTATGCTATAAGTGCTTTTAAATACTGGAGGGTTAGGGAAGACTTTCTCAATCATTTTACTTTTCCTCATAGTTCTCAATATTTACATCAGCATAAAAATGGTAGGATCCCGCCTTGGTCACAATAAGAGCTATATACGAATTTGTAACTTACGAAACAGTCAATTGTGTCTCATAAACATTTTGAACTTGGGAGGGCATATGAGCAACATAAGCCAGCATTTATGTTGTTATGAGATTAATAAGCATTATGGAGATACTTACGAATGTTATTATTTCTTGCACATCATTCAGTCTTCACCATGGTGCTTATGCAACAGACACACTGGTCATACAAAAATTGGATATAATGTAAATTAATTTATAATTTGGGTTGAAAACTTATATTCCGTACAGATTTACTATGATCTTCAGCTCAATGGGATTTCTTTCAAGTAGTCATGAAGCGGACTGCATCTTTTTATATGTATACGGACACATACAAAATGGTAATATTATTTTCAGGACATCAGAAACTCATCCACAGCTTAATTCTGTGAGTTTAGCCAAGTGTGTTGATCTGCTAAATCCACAAGAGTCACAAAGCATCCTGAGAAAAATAATTTAATTTAAAATAAATTAAATAGTAATAACTGGACTATTTCTTGCACTTCCCTTTTCTGTGTGTCCCTCCACCTCGTGTGTGTGCTTGTGCATTTTGCATAAATTAGGCAATGCCTGGGTGTGAAGCTAAGTTTCCTGTTTTTCATTACAGTGAATATTCACAATCGTTTAGTGGAAAGGGTTCTGCCTCATCTAGCCACAGTTGTTATCCATTTTTGAAATATGAAGCTGTAGAAATCATGCAGAGTGCACCTCTTCACTTTTACTTTATCTCTCAGCAGATGGAGCTACTGTGGCAGCAAGAAAGATGGCAACAAATGAATGCAGAGAGGAATTGCCATCCTTCCTCTTTATGGAGGATGAATGACTTGGAGTAAAATTACAATTGCTGTTCGGTTACAAGAGTATATTGCTGAACAAGTGCAGAATGGCAGAAATGCCAATGAACAATAGGGCTATTTCAAGATTCAGCAGTAGAGAACTAACTATAAGCTCGTAAATCACTACCTGTCAGGTCTAAGCTAGAAAGAAACTTGATAATGTTCTATAGCAAAAAGGGGTGTTTTCCAGTTCAAGGTCCCTGAAACCAGTGGGTTAAGCTGATATTTCAGTAACATGAGCAATGTTATGACACATTGAATGGAAAAGCAAGGAAAGGCAGACTCTTTGCATAGGTAGTCCTCGACTTACGGCCACAATTGAGCTGTTAATAAGTGAGATATTTGTTAAGTGAATTTTTGCCCCATTTTACAGCCTTTCCTGTCATAATTGTTAAGTGAATCACCGCAGTTCTTAAACAACTCGGTTGTTAAGTGAATCTGGCTTTCCCTGTTGACTTTGCTTGTCGCAAAAGGTGATCACATCACTCTGGGATGTCATTGCAACCATCATAAATATGAGTCAGTTGCCAAGCATCTGAATTTTGATCACATGATCATGGGGAAATGCTGCCATGGTCGTAAGTGTGAAAAACAATCATAAATAACTTTTGTCAGCGCCATTGTAACATTGAACAGTCACTAAATGAACAGTTTTAAGTCAAGGACTACCTATATTTACATTAGCCCACTTGGAGATATGTCCAGTATAATTCTTGGTTAAAATGCTTGATGTCAGATACTCTTATTTTATTTTATGAGCCATGGTGGTGCAGTGGTTAGAGTGCAGTAATACAGGCTACTTCTGCTGACTATCGGCTGCCTGCAGTTTGGCAGTTCAAATCCCACCAGGCTCAAAGTTGACTCAGCCTTCCATCCTTCCAAGGTAGGTAAAATGAGGACCTAGATTGTGCTGACTCTGTAAACCACTTAGAGAGGGCTATAAAGCGGTATATAAGTCTAAATGCTATTGCTAAACAGGACTGCAGCATTGAATTAATAAAATCTATTACATAAATAAGTTCAGACCACTAGCTACGTTCAAGCACTTAAATTCTAGTGCTATGTAGACAACTTCTCCAGAAAACAGAAGGGCAATAATAAACAAGATACCTGCTTTCTAGTTATGTTCCCCTGTGGCTATATATTTAACATGCTTGCAATGGACTGATCAGAGCCCCATTTGATATGAAATAGCAAGAGTTGCAATGCCTCCAGGGTTTCTTACAGGGTTCTTATTCCACTTTATTTAAAACATTCAACTTGAATGCCATAGTTAAAAACAACTCTTGGCAGTTCACATAAAAATACAAATTCCACACAAAATAAAAATATAACAACACTACAGAAATATAGCCACATGGGCATATATGTCCATACACACACACATAAACACCCACACACACATTATATGTATGTGTATGATCTACAGTATAATATGATACGTTCTCTCGAGAATAAAGATGTATAAATCAGGATAAATATGTTCCATTTTATTATTCATTTTATCTTCTTCCTTATATAACTTAACAGAGTGTATATGCCACTCCAATCCAGGAGGACTCTGAAAGCTTACCTTCCATTCTTTCAGTAAGATTAAAGTATCAAAACAGTGTCACAGAGAACTACTGTCAATAAAAAAGAATTGCAAAGAAAATCATGGTCACAAAGGAAGACTAAACATCCAAACCCAATCCAGGGGGATAGAGTTATCTAAAAAATAATAATAATCACATTTTGTCTTACTCCTCACAACTGCCCTTTGTCTCATAGCATTTGAAGGGGAAAAAAAGATAAAACAGACCAATAAAAGCTATGATAGAGTTACAGAATATTAGGAAAGATATAAAACCCAGAAAATGTTAGCAAACAAGTTGCAGCAGACAGAAATAATTTGAACGACCTCAGCTTAATTTGGAAAGGCAGTCAGTAATTAATTTAAAGCAGCATCTTTCAAAACAAATTGAGCAGATTTTTAATCAACAGAAACTGGGAGGCTGTGGGAAATGGGATTAAGTTGGTGAAGTTTAAGAGTGAGGCCAGCTGTGCAACGCAGAGTCTCTGGTTCTCTGCACACTCATTCTTCCATAAGGGCAGTGTGGAAAGGAGCTCTGATCTGGTTTCTAAGGGCAAACATTATCATTGGTGATTATAATTTTAATAGAAGACTTTTTTAAAAATCAGAAATAGGAGTAACTACTGGGAGTGGTTACTGAACTACCACCTGAAGAAGATTATAGCATCTTTAGCTGATTTTGAACCACACAGAAGTATGGATTGGATTTCAAGATGGTATTGAAGAGGGTGACTGGTTTATTCACATTTTATTTATAAAATTTATTAGTCACCCATTTTACTGTGTGGTAACCCTGAATGGCTTACAATATTAAAAAATAAAACTAATGGTGGTATTCAGCCTGCACACACTGGTAGTGGAGATGAGCATTTGGTCCAGCCCATCCGCCCCATCCTATCCTGTCCTATATCACTTTCTTTTCTTTTCTTTTTCTTTTTTCTAGCTCAGATGAATTGCACAGAACAACTGTTTTCCTAGCTTCAGCAGCCTTCCTACTCATCCGGGATGCCTCCAGTAAGCTCAATACTTGCTGTTTAGAAGCCACGCCACATCCCACCACTGAATAAAACTATATAAAATCTAATAATGTAAATACAATTCTATAAAAATTCAACCTAGCTAAAAAGATGGGGAGGGAAGGAGCTTGTTGAAGAGGAAGTGGTGGGATCTTTTGTTACTCTAGCAGCCACCGTTAAAGTGATACCCCTTTCGTTGGAGCCCCAAACTAGCTGGCAGTGTGAGGTCTTTAACTCTTACAGAAGGTAAGCAAGATTGGAGCTTATTCTGGGAAATAAGATATTTCCAAGGAGCTGTGTAATTGGTTTGTGTGAGTTGGAGGAGATGGTAGAACATAGAAGACTTGTTGAGAGTCTTTTTTTGTAAGCAAACATATTAGTTTTAGGAGATTTGAGATGAGTAGGATTGCTGGATGGTTACATCATCTTTGGAAGATGTCCGGGCTGCATGGCTAGTAGTGACATGCAGTGAAAGGACAAGTTTGGAGGGGTGTTTTGGCTATGATGTCCGGGGTCAGTGAGAGAGGATTCCATGCTGATTTTGCAGTTTGGGGAAAAAAATGATCATAAATGTACAACACAGCTAGTTGTTTTATTACAGACATTTTGTTAATTTGCTAGCTAGCTTGCATTGTTTTCTTTTAATATGCAAAACTTAATTAAAGTTGTTTCTAGAATATCAGGCTTCCTTGCAAGCCATAATCCTGACTGCATTTCTAAAATCATGTTATGGTGAGGCATAAAATTAAACCCAAATCATTGCAAATCTTTAGGCAGGAACTCCTGTGTGCTGAGTTGCATCCTGAATATTAACCTGCTTCACCTTACATAAATATTAAATAAGCATTTTATAGAATTCAGATTTCCATAGACAGTTAAGCTGGTAAAATGAAGTATCCCACATAGGAGAGATAAGAAAATAGTGAATGTTCTTCTTTGGAAATAATGTAAGGTTTAGCAGCAGAATGTAAATTATAGGTATTTTAGCTCTGGCAAGTTTCCCTGTGGGTATTTGCAGAGTAAATATTAACAACTTGTTTAAATGAAGTAGGTCATTATTCATTTCACCTATTCTTAAAAAAAAATCTATTCCAATTAACAGCAGGTCTTTTTTTCTACCTCTTACCCTGCTTCAGTTTCTGTACACAGTTATTTTAATCAAGCATAAAAATTTAGCATGGGATAAATTTAGCTTCAATAAATTAGATGTCATTCCAATCTTTTCTGGCAAGCATTATCCTTTATCCTATATCTAAACATCTCATTACATTCTGAAATCTGAATTAACCCAAGGCAGGAGTTAAGATAGGGGTTAAAGCTGGGAATCTAGAAAAGAGCACCAATTCATTTCATTTGCTGAAACCAAGTATGGTGGGACCTGCAGAGATGTTTCTGCTTATTCTAAACAATATTCTTCTTCATTAACATTCCATGATTATTCACTGTGGAAAGGTGAAGCACTAATGTGCAGCTCTTATGGTAGGTTTGGTCAGTCTCCATGGTGAGCCCCAGGGCTCCTAGGCTGCCAGACAGTTTTCTGAGTACATCCGGGGAATCACACAAAACTTCAGTTTGATATGTAGAGAATCAAATTCTCGTGTTCTTTCAGTAACATTAAATCCTTTGTTCTGCTCAAATGTTCATGTGGGAATTGTCTTAGACAAGAAACAATCTCATTGAAAGTGTATTAATATTGAACAATATAGATCTTTTTTCAGACTTTTCTTTTTTATATATATGTTTTAGTTTTCTAAACTGCATTTTTATGCTTTTTAACCTGGTGCAACTTTTGTTGATATAGTTTTTAGCTTTTTAAAAAACTTATTAATCTAAATTATTAATAACATTGTTGGGCTGGTCTATGGTCATAATGAAAATTTGATTCAGTGTGAATATTGAACAAAATCACTGAAAATCCCCCAAATAACAAGAAGAAACTAGATGTTTGTCCCCCAAAAGCTATTGAGTTGAAGTCCTACAGCTTCAGATTCTTAACTGAGTAAATCTTCTTGCACTGATTTTCTCCTTATTTTCAAGATAGTCTCTTAATTTAAACCTGGCTGGTGCTTGTTGATCATAGAAAGAATTCAGTGTTCTCCATATAAGGACATGTTGCTTCTTGAAGAATTAAATTCAGCAACTTGATACATCTGCTTGTTCATGAATAATATTCTGGGAAAATCCACTATTGATTCTGAGCAACAGATACTTAGAACTTCACTACCTTTATTCTTGGACTTTGTTGCAGTCATTTATAGTTTATTTTCTATGAATCTATTGTACCTCACATCTAAGCTGATGGCCACATCTTATACACATCTTGAACATTATGTGCAATTTGCCAATTTTACACTTTATGAATGAGTTATTTTCAATATGATCTCACATTTGGTTCTCTGTATAAAAATACTCCTAATTTCGCATTATCATTATAATGTTAAAGTGGTAGTGGACATTTATAGCAATAGCAGTTAGACTTATGTGCTGATTCATACGCTTTACAGCCCTCTCTAAGCAGTTTACAGAATCAGCATACTGCCCCCAACAAATCTGAATCCTCATTTTACTGACCTTGGAAGGATGAAAAACTGAGTCCTCCTTGATCCACTGAGACTTGAACTGTCGAACTGCTGGCAGTCGACAGCAGAATTAGCCTGCAATACTGCATCCTAACCACTGTGCCATCCATGGCTCTTATGTTGTTATATTATGGTCAATGTAGGAAATAACTCCCTGTAACTACTGCTATTAGAATTAAGTATAATAATAAAGTAAAATGTCAACATGAAGGCTGATGACTGACTTTCATAGGGTCTCTAATATTCAAAAAGTCAATCTGGTGTAGTGGTTAAGACACCAGATTAGAAACTGAAGGACTGGAAGTTCAAGTCCCACTTTAGGCACAAAGCTAGCTAGGTGAAAGCAATTTGTCAACCTTAGAAAATAGGCCAGGGCAAACCACTTCTGTAAATCTTGCCAAAAAAAACACCATGAAGTTTCTGGGAGTCAAAACTGACTTGAAGGTGTGGATGTACTTATAGGTATACACAGATACACATACAAAACATACACATACACACATACTCAGGGAATTCTTCAAAATCCCCATTTCTCTCATTTTCTAATAATATTACTGTTAATTGCAAACCTAACCAATTTTTTTCTTACTGTGATAACTTTGATGGAAATTAAGAAATGGTCTTTGGCCCACTCAATACTTTCAGAAAGTTGTTTTCCCCTTATTAATACTTTGGGTTGGAAAATGTAGCCTGTTTAGATGATCTCTTCTTAAGATCGCTTACCTTCTGCACTAAATAAATAATTAAATGAAGAAAAGCATCTCTGCTCAGCTTATTGATTTATTTTAGTGCAATAATATCCCACTTTATTAAATTATAATCACCCTGGAAACAATCAGTAAACCCAGGAGAACATTTTTACATACTTTAAACATTTCCAGGAGATACAGAAGTAAGGTATGAAATGAGAACCTTCTGAAGTGTGCATGGTTGAGCTTGATCATGGTTCATTTCATTTTGTTTATTTTGAAATTAAGATTACAAGTGTTGGAATATTTTTTTTCTCATATGTTTACAGTAAGGAAAAATTGTATAGGAAAGTTTGTAATGCTGGTTCCTGTCAGAATAAACAAGTGAATATATCAGATAGCAAAATATATGTAAAGACATACATCTTCTATATAAAATGTGTATAGAAAAGATAAAATGCCCATTGTTTTAACTCTAGACAAAGACACATCTGTTTAACAATAAATAAATAAGTTTGCTGTCATTTTAGGATAAGGAAACATCTGTTTTCACAGAATATGGAAGGAAGGATTGTACAAGAGGAAAGATTTTCATGCTGATACAGCAGAAACTATTGTAATAAGCCAACCCATTCCATTCTATTTGTAATGATTGGCTAAATTCTGATTAAAAAGGAGGCTGAAAAGTGTTCTGGTGTGATTGTCTATCCAAAATTTGGATTGAATAAGTATAATTCCTTTGACTCTCCGTTGATCATCTAGTGATTTCTATTAAATTCCTGGCCTGGAATGAATCTCATGTGCAAAGATCAGTTGCACTCACATGTACATATATATTCAAGAGAAACAAAAGTATTATCTACTGATTTTTTTCTATTAAGTCCCAAGGAAGTTATGCTCTTGCTTTTCTGTGGTACTCTGCATCTCATCCATATGGAATGGGTATCTTTTGTACAGTGGTTGCAACCAGTTTTTGAGGACCCACAAAAACATACACATTGAAGACTATGGTGTGCTGCAATGTGTTTTACAGTACTTTATAGTATAAGAAAAATAAGTTGGTGTCTCCTTTGCTTGATACTTTTTTTTTCTTTTTATGACCCTGTATTCCCTTTGATCGGGGTGAACTCGCGGCAACTGAATATGGCTGAGTGTTTGCTGGCTGGATCCTGGATGCCCTACCTGACACCTACACAGAGTTTGCAGCAACTATTTTCTCTTTGCACCCTGATAGAGAAACATCTGTCAGTGCCTAGGATTGAACTCTCAACCTTCTGAGTGGGAGGCGAGTGCCTTCACCTATAGACCACTGCACCACTCCCTCTGCTTGATACTTAAATACTTGTAATAATATATTTGGTTTTATCCTGTTATATTTAGTAGTGTTTTTTCTTCCCCTTAAAGCCTGTTGCTTAACTATTGCGTTTTAATGAGAAGTTCAAGGCTGCATTCTTCAAATTCTGAGAATTCTAACTTTGCTGCTGACATTCATAGCAATCCTTCCAGCATGTCTGCACACTACAACAAATTCTGAATCTTTTGACTACTGCTGTTTTGCACTTATTTTAGTATCCAAAGGGTGTGAGCTTTTATTGTATTGCAAATCATGCTGAACTTCTGAGCAATCTTGAGATTAAAACAGGACAAAAGTAGGCAGAAATATTGCTACCAAATATCAACAGGCAACATTTCTACTTCTGCTCTTTTCGGTCTTAGATGTTTAGCATTAAGTACCTGAATGCTGTGGTTTTAGCTTTAGTTTTAGCTTTAACATTTAGCTTCCAAATGTTCAGCAGGGCAAAAGATCAGTTGGTTGACCCCTAACTTTGTCTTCTGACTATGGAGAAAATAACTTGCATTATCTGCTGGAAAAAAAAACAACTGAGTCTTATTTGGTTATAGTGTTGTAATGTTTAATGTACAAATATTTTCATTTATTACTTGTTATTAACATTACAATATTTGGTCATTTTGAGCTGGATAGTTGTTTATATGACCTTGAATATATACTATGAAAATGGAGAAGGGTGAGAAAAGAGATATAGTATTTATTATTTATTTATTTAATTACATTTGTATACCGCCTCCCTCCCGAAGGACTCGAGGCGGTAATAATGTGAAGGAGATTCAGGCTAAATCACTTACTGCACCACCACGTAGGTCCTTCCTGATGCTTTGTATTATCACGCCCCTAGTTTTTCCCTTGTAAAATATATGAGAAGAGGCATAGGCATCTGCAGGAGAAATGAAGAAGCAAAGGGCACCAGAAATTATTATTTCTACTCTTTACTAATATCCTGGTTGATCTGATTTGTTTTATATCAAGATGTTATTATCTCATCAATCTGATCTTATTTCCTTGACCGCAGCCAAGTACTGTTCTATAGTCTGCACAGTATGCTGTATTATTAACTTTAACCCTTTTCAGATATTTTTCAATAACTGCATTTTCCTTTTTCTCTTAATTAATTGTGACTCTTGTGTTTTATTTGCTGACCTATGACTGAATAAAGATTAATTTCATTTGATTTGAAGCAAGGGGACAAATGATAAAATGTGTGTTGTGATATTGCAGTGCAAACCGTATGACTTATATTCTTATGTCCTCTGTTGGGAGACATGAAAAAAAAAGATCAAAGTTTGAATCATGACATTATAAGAGCCATAGTGATGCAGTGGATAGAATGCAATATTGTAGGCTCATGTTGGCGAACCTATGGAACATGTGCCAGAAATGGCATGCCAAACCATATTGCGAGCCACATGCAGCCCCTCTGGCTCCTCATCCATTCTTGCGCACCATTACACACAGCCCCGCTGGCTCTGCATCCCATTCTTGTGCACTGTTGTGCAATGGCCAGCTGGCTTTCAGCACACGGGAACACCAAAACCCAGAAATGCAGTGTCCTAGTGTGAATGCATGCTCCAAGAGCCAAACGTCTGGTTTCTGGTATGTGCATGCACACCAACCTGCTATTTGTCATGCGTGCATGCATGCCAGGAAGCAGAAGCCAAGACAGCCAGCTCTCGGAGCACACATGCACTCTGGGACGCTACACTTCTGGGTTTAGGCACTCCTGCGTGCTGAAAGCCAGCTGGATGGCGCGCAACGGTACAAGAACAAGATGCGGAGCCAGCAGAGCTGCATGCAATGGTGTGCAAGAACGGAATGAGGAACCAGTGGGGTTTGCACGTGTGTCCCGGGATGGTTTGGCATGCACTTCTGGCACAAAGCCTGCACACGGTGATGTAAAAGGTTTGCCACCACTGTTGAAGGTTAATTCTGCTGACTGCCAACAGTTTGATTCTCACCATCTCAAGGCTTCCATCCTTCCAAGCTTGATAAAATGAGGACCCAGATTGTTAGGGGCAATATGCTGATTCCGTTAAAAAAAAAAAACAACCATAGAGAGGACTGTAAAACACCATGAAGTGGTGTATAAGTGTAAATGCTATTGCTAAGTACCATAATCTATGTCATTTGTTTCCATGCAGTTTGGATGTTGAAGAAAAGAAGGCATCTGCTATCATAGAAGAAGACTTGAAATGCTTTGCTTTTCAGAATCTGAGCTCAAAGCTAACCATATTCTTATATTAAACTAAGATAGTCACCATCTCTCCCCTGCCCCCATCTTCCTGGAAGGATGTTTCAGTTGATCAATGGCATATCAAACAGATATGAAATAGGAGACTTCCTATTAAAGGATCATAGCTTATTGATCAGAATTGCTATGAAGTCATGGGGTTTTCTAATAAACATTTACTATAGTTCATTACTACAATACTACAATTCTTACATTAGAGATAATAAAGGTTGGTTTTCAGTTCATGATGACTAGTTATTTGAAATTGATTTTTTTAAAGGTTCAGATGTGATAGGATTGCCAATTTAAACCCACACAGAGCTCTGAGTTCAGATTCAAATGTTTGAAAAAGTATCCTTCTAGACCAGTGGTTCTATCACCATCCTGTTGCTTGGGGCAATAACTGGATCTGTGTTTCTTTGGCATCTTTAAGATATGTGCACTCCAAGTCCCAGAATTCTCCAGTCAGTTGAAATCCAAACAACTTAAAATAGCCACAGTTGAGAAACATTGTAACCCTAACCTTCCTCCACCTCCTCCTCCTAAATTTAAAAATCTAGATGACCAATACATGAAAGTGAAAATTCAAAAAGTTTTCTGCCATCTGGTGGCTTTATGGATCTTTGCAACCCAGATATGGTACACCATTCTCTGGTCTATCTTTAATCACACTAGAAAGGGGCTCAACACCTTAGCATAGTGATGGCGAACCTTTTAGTGACCAAGTGCATGTGTGCATGCACACCATCACAAGTGCCAGAGAACCGAAGACCAGCTGGGGTGGCGGGGCATAACACCCAGAGATCTGCAGGAAAAGCAGCTGACATCCGGGAGGTGGGATCTTTTTTCTTTTGTGAGAAGTTGGAATTGATTGACTTAACTTTTTGTTTAGTCCCACAAACTTCTGTTTCTTTGCAAACAATGGCAACAAATGTCATGGAGAAACGTGGTGGAGCTGAGCTGGGGTGATGCCACAGAGAGGGCTCTGAGTGCCACCTCTGGCAAACATGCCATAGGTTCACCACCACTGCCTTAGCACTTTCTCACCATTGGGAAAAATACAGCTGAGAAGATCTCTCTCCATATGTCCATGATTCTAGATCTTAATTGAGCGTCTCTTAATAAAGCATCATACAATATTATAGAAAAAAAATATACAGGAATTAATTATGCCCAGGAAAATAAATCCTTTTTATTTTTATTTTTATTTCCTTTTTTCCCTAAAATGAGTTTTTGGAATTTATAATGTAATCCTGTTTAAGCACACATGGATGAACAGAAAGAGATTTAATATTGTTTCTACAACTTCTATTCCTGTTTTTAAATTATTGGATATACTTCTATATATTGAATTAAATTCACATTTATTCTATATTTTCCAACATAATACTTATGTAAAGGATGACCATTATTTTCTATTCAAATCATGCAGCAATATAGATATTTTTAATTAACCATAAAATTCAAAACTCAGAACATAAACTTGAATGTTGGAAAAATGAATAATACAGTATATATAGTGAATAATATTTCAGTATGAGGATTTATTAAAACTAAAATCTTTTGATGGGATATTTTTTATGAACAAATATAATTAACAACAATGATAAATATATTTATGTAATCCATCAATAGTCATAGCACTTTACAAAATCAAAGACCAAGCAAATAAAAATCTGTCTTGAGGTAACATGGAAAGAAGATGGAAACTACAATAGACACATAAAGTTCCGGAAAGTTCCAATCAAATTACAGATTTCGTGACATCATTTCACAAATGAAGTGAATTATGTAATTTGTATCATTTGCACTGTAATATAATATGTACCATGTCTTTTGCTCTCCTAGGATGCCCATTGTGGGAAAAAAATCCTCAATAATAGTGGCATCCTGGATCTCAAGGATTATTGCCTTGGTGGCACAGGGGTTAGAGTGCAGTACTGCAGTACAGCAGAACTTCTGTTGTCTGCCAGTTCAAATCCCACCAGGCTCAAGGTTAACTCAACCTTCCATCCTTCTGAGGTGAGTAAAATGAGGACCCAGATTGTTGGGGAAAATATGCTGACTCTGCAAACTGCTTAGAGAGGGCTGGAAAACACTATAAAGCGGTATATAAATCTAAGTGCTATTGCTATTGCAAAGATTTCAAGGAAAAAATGAAGAATGGAAAGCCATCAGTGAAGAATCTTGAAGAAATATACCACACAGATTTTTTTGGGAGGGGAATTCTACACATACAGTAAATGTATATATACATACTTCTCATGTTATATCCTAGTTATATAAGCAACATTATACAGATTGCTTAATATAATAAGCAAGGGAATTAGAGGAAAGAAGATATCAACTAAATTTAGATCCAATCTAAGGCAGAAATAGCAAATTTATTTGAAGAAACAAGATATCTCTGGATCTCTGAAAAAGGAGTGAAAATTATAAGCAGGGAAGCTGCAAGAGAACAATAGTCAAGGGGCAAAAAGCTTGAACCCAATCTATAAATAATTAAGGAATCAACCGTAGCTATTCAAAAGAGGCCAATTGTACAGAAATCCATCGTTCCCACAGATGGAAAGTTGACATGTGACCCATATTTCACAAAGGCATCTTGCTATATTTCACAGCAGGAACTCAGCCCAAGTTATCTGAAGCACACGGCTTCCAAAATGCATATTGTGTCTGAGAATGTAAAAATTACGCACCGTAGGAAAATCATTCTTGAATTAAATTGAGGAATGTTATAGCTGTGAAATCATAATTTTTTTATCTCTAGCAGCAGTAGCTATAAAACTGATTCTCAATTAAAATATTAAGTTTTATTTTTGTACCCCTGCAAGGCAGCTTATGAATATTTTCCACAGCATATTTATATAGTGTAAATGCAGCATCTACAAAACTGCAATAACAATTTTCTACATACCTAAAAAAACAGGATAACAATTTTCTGTATATCTAGGCTGTTAAAAAGAAAAAAAAATCATTTTGATAAGGAGACATCTTCTATGCAACTCAATCTTCTTTTTAAAAAATTATGTTTCCTTGACTTAAAAGAAAATAACATTTGAATTGATGCTATGTTGATAAGTATAGCTCTTGTTCTATCATTAGAGAAAAGGGATAAATAAATAATAAGTTGGACTGAACAGGATTCAATAATCTTTTGATTTTACAACACTATAACAATAGCAATAGCAATTAGGCTTATGAACTGCCTCATGGAGCTTTACATGACTCTCTGAGGAGTTTACAATGTCAACATACTACCCCCAAAAATATGGGTCCTCATTTTACTGACCTCAGAAGGCTGGAAGGTTAGTCAACCTCGATCCAGTCGGGATCGAAGTCCTAATTCTAACCACTGCACCACCATGGCTAAATCTAAAATCTAAAATAAATCTATCTAAAATAATATGTTTATGTCCCTAATTTAATTTACAGTATAGTAATACTCTAGGCCCGTGGTGGCGAAACTATGGAATAGGTGCCAGAAACTGCACACAAAACCATCCCATGCATGCATGCTCCAAGAGCCGGTCGCAAGCACACCAACCAGCTGTTCATCATGTGTACATACATGCCAGGAATCCAGAAGCCCAGACAGATGGCTCTTGGAGCATGCATGTGCTGGGACACTGTACTTCCAGGTTTTGCTACTCTGGTGTGTGCGAAAGCCAGCTAGCCGGCGCACATTGCTACACGAGAACAGGATGAGAAGCCAGCAGTGTTGCATGTTTTTTGTGGGATGGTTTTGCATGCCATTCCAATGTAAAAGGTTCTCCACCACTAGGCCATATTAAGGAAAGGAAACAAATCCCTGTGGATTTAACTCTGCTAATTATTGCCGATTATAGGGGGCAGTGCTCATCTCCATTTCAAGGCCATGAGCCAGCACTCTCCAAAGATATTACAGAGTGCTGTTTCCTGCCCCCCAAAGTGGTACCTATTTATCTACTTACAATTGCAAGCAGGACATAGGCAAAAACCAGCACTTATCCCACCACATGATGCTTGGGACCTGAACCGAAGCTGAGGCTTTCCAATTGACAAGCCCGGAATTTTAACCACTGAGCCATTGCACCACTCTATACTATATCAAAGCCTAGATTTTAAAGGGAGGGGGTGTCAATAAATTACTGCCAAAATAAAATGAATTTATTCAAATAAAATAATATCTTACAGTTAGGATCTTTTCTTTTTTTGAGCCTTCATTTATAATCAGCCTGAATGTGGCCAAAATGGGAAGATGAGCATATTTTGAAAAGTAAGTTAGGTATATAAATTAATATTTAATCAATTTGATAGGAATATTTATTCAGTTTTGGCCAGTTGTCACTGAGACATATATAAGAGATCCACAGTAAGAATATAAATCCCTTTAGCAAAGCAAAACATATATTGTGAAATATACTTTTGCCCTCTCTGAGGATGACCATCCTGATGAGTAATAAATCAGTAGGAGGCAAAAGTATATTCAAAATATACTTTGCTTATATTTTGAACTACATTTTCAGAAGTAGTTAATTAGTCATGGAACCATGTAGCTTTACAGATCCTGAGAAGAAAAAGTAATTATGAGCAGAAATTCCAGGTAGAGTCATCATTGCTGTCAGATAAAAAGAGGACCACTGAAGCTAAGATGGTTACAATGGTTATGAGGACAGATGGGAGAGAAACCAATCTGCCTAAGAGAAGGAACCTCAACATCAAACCTGGAAGTATTCAATGACAAACGACTTCAAAACTGTCACAAGAAGACTATATGGGGAAAAGTAAAACACTGAATGAACAGTATGGTGGCCTAGTGGTGAAGATGTTCACCTCCCACTTGGAAGACTGAGAGTTCAAACCTAGATAGTGACAGATGCCTTTCTCCTAGGGTGCAAGGAAAAAATACCTGCTGTGAACTGCCGGTAGGAGTCAGGAAGGGCCTCTAGTCAGTAAATGCTCAGCATCATCCAATGGCTCTGACTCTACCCTTAATAGGGACTACAGGGTTGTAAAAGGGTAAGTTTTTTCTAAGTAAAATCCTGAATAAATTTGGGTGTCAGATGATGGGACACTCAGATTTAAAAGGCACTATTCAAGTTGCTAGTAAGAAATACTGAGTTTTCTTAAATTGATCTGGGGTAACGATATGGCTAGACCTCAGTTGCAAGGGACTTAGCCAAGTATTGATAGATGAGTCTTTTGTTTCATAGGGATACATGGAATGGTAATATAGAATTGAGAAGCATAATAAAAAAAATTTGAAATTGTCAATATGGAAATGAAACATTTTGCATTGGATGTTTTAGAAATAAATGAACCACAATTGGCAGACCACATAAAACACATGAAACAGACTAGTTGGGCTATGGCTATGTTAAATTATTTTATGATTTATTATTCAAAATAGGAGACCATACTAATAAAAAGTGGAGAAACAGCACTCAAATTGGATTCATTGAGTATGTGGCTCATTCTAATTCAATAAATAACAGAATCCTGTCTATTAGAATTGACTATTACATTCAGCTTTACACAATAAAACTTATTAAGATGCAATGGTGGGTGCTATTCACAATGGCAAGAGGTTCAAAATGCTATATATATATATATATATAAAATACATTGTATTACTAATAGGTGATTGAAATGGAGCAGTTATAGAAATGAAAGAACATGGAATTATGAGATTATTTGAACTATTTTTGACAAACCATGCTTTCTGATACCTGTGTTAAGCAACATGTACATCACCAGATGCACAATATTGGAATGAAACTGATTACAAAATAGAAAACAGAAAAGTACAATATTATTAGCATATTATCATCTGGGGTAGATTGTGGAACACACCATGAATAAAGGAAAGAAAACATGCCAACAAGATTTGATTTGGAGGACATACTGTAGGAATATGAAATCAATGAAAGAAGTAGTTCAGTGAAGAAAATTTGAGATGTGGAAAGAGATAAGAAAAAATCAAAGTGGAGAAATATTTCCAAAATGTCAAAAAAGAAAAGAACATTAAACTATCTTATTAGCTAAAAAAAGTTAGAAGAAAATCTTAGCAACAACAATGGTGGAAGATGAGTGAACATAAACACCTAACATCAAGGAAGAAAGAACAAAGAAGGAAGGTTCATATATACATATGCATTTATAATACATTTATAATTCAGATTTCTATTATAAAATTCAGATTTCTGGAGTCTTCAACTCATAAGTGATTCTGGACAACTTATAAGGTTAAAAAAAGTAAGATGCATATATTACAACAAGGATAGAAATGGCCGTACCATGGTAGACAAGGGAAACAAACAATAATTAATAAATAACTTACAATCAGTAAAGGGCTTACATAGAAAATGTGCAATTCCTTTGGAGAGAGACTGTTTGATTCCTTCAATAAGAGGCTAGACGCGAAAGGCTTAAGTGACAACAGCTCTTTATTTACAGTACAAGTATTGCAAGAACATATTTACAGGGATTTTGACAGCTTTTATACACTTTGAATGGCGCGCCTCAGCCAATCAGAGAGCA
>JAEANM010004704.1:0-20454 GCA_017656035.1 Myanophis thanlyinensis
AACAACAACAACACCAACAACAACTAGGCCACACACCAACTACCCCTTTCCATAAGCCCCTGTTTGAATCCCCAGAAGGATATGGCTAGCTGGTGAGAACTAAACAGCTTGAAATAGTTATACTAGCTTCAATTTATTCCTTTGGCAATAAATTTAAATTTAATATAAAACCACTTATAAGTGGTTACAAGTAATAGAAAAGTCTTACCTTAAAGAAACTGAGCCAAATTGATTGGAGAATTGTAAATCAGTGTTTCTTTATTAGAAATACAGTGATCACTAGGTTCCCAGCAAGAGCTACCAGCTCTGATGCCAAAAGGTTCAAGTCTTGTAAAGATAACAGAATAATTGAATAATTAGTTTACAACCATAGGTAAAGAATACAATGACAACCCTAACCCTAATCCTAACCCTGGCCGATGTCTTCTTGTCTGCTGTAGGAAAGTTCTCAGCATGCCAGCATCTGCATTCCAAGTCATAAAGATACATTGTTTTTCTTTGCTATGATAATAGGGTGATTTTCTTCCTACCCCAAAGGGAGGAAGTAGCAAATTATTGAATTTTACTTTGTTACTGTGAAATAATTGCAATTACTAGAATAATTGCTTACAAATCAGAGTGTCTATCGGGTCAAGGAGGTTAGTATGTCACACAGAGTGTAGATACTAAGAAAAATTTATGTCAGTATCTATACAGTCTCAGCTTACCTTACACTTTCAGAAGGCTAATGATATATAGCAGGTCTGTTTCAAGGAGGAAGAGAAGAAAGAACAGAAAAAAGAGAATAGGAATAAGTGCTGATTCTTCACAATGGAAAGAAATGAACAGTGAATGCCCCAATGATCTATATCAATATTGAGCTTTTTAATCATTGATCTGGAAACAGGAGCAAGGACTTCTCTAAGTTAGTTGACAAAACTTAATAGGTTAGGATAATAAAAATGTCCAATTAGAAGGGTGAGAGTACACCTGTTTTAAAATAATTATGGATAGGGAAATTCTTATTCATAATACCTACCTCTGGGCAATCTGATGACTTTGAACCATGTCAGATTTAAGAAAGTCTGAAGGAAGTATTTCTTGAGAGAACACTTGCTGAAACTTGGGAATTTGTTGTAGGAAAAGGTAGCAAGGTCTCTAGCTTGAGCAACTTTTAAAGGTCATCACACATCCATAGAGAATGAACTATTAATGGCTAGTAGTCGTGATCATTAAATTCTGCTTTCGGGAACAAAAGCAGCACGCCTACAAATACTAATTGTGGGTGAGCAAAACTAGAAATAGGCCACTTTGCTGTCCTCCTGCTTTGCCGGTTTAGCACTGGCATCTGGTTGGTTCCCATGGAAACCAAATGCTAGAATAGATAGGTCTTTGGCCTGATCCAGCACAACAATTATATAGTCTTAGGGTTTTAATGTGTTTCATGTTAGGATCTAATGTGCTTTTGTATAAAGATTCTTCAAAATGATCCTCCACACCCCTTTATATTTATTTTTTTCCCCAGCTAGTCTTATGAGCAAGCCATTAAGATCCTCATAGTCTTGGCCATGCCTTTTGACTTCTTACTACTTCATAATTTCAAAATTCCTCAAAGACGTTCTGATAATGTGTTTTTATTTGTGATTGACAATAACTGGAACAAAATATGAAGGAATTGCCTTATGAGGGTTATAGAGGTCAGAAAACATGAAGGTCTTTTTGATGTTCTCCATTTGTCCAGTCTCCATATGGGCTGGGAAGGCAGGCCCCTCACTCCCTGGCTCACACCCTTCTACTAGGTGTTTATATGGGAAAGAAATTGAGGATTTAAGGTTTTAAATTGTAGAGATCATAAGGAATGCCTTTGAGAAGTAGCAGGAAGAGTCACTCCAAGACAATGATCAGACAAGCAGGACTTGAGTCCTTTCCAATAAACCAATTTGAGAAAACATCTATCATTTAATCAAGTACATATGCAGAACTTTTGTATATGTATATGCAGCAATGAATATCCTGTGTCCTCTGTATTGATATCTTCATTTTTCTCTCCCTTACTTTTATTTCCTCTTGAGACTGTACTCAATTAAAAAAGGCAAAAGTGGGAACATGCAGTCTGAGATTTGAAAAGGGACTATGACAATTAGCCACAGCCAACTCGCCATGGCCAACTGGTCACACAGGACAATTCGTTGCAGGCCAAGAGTTACAGTAATATCAAAGAAATGGTGGAATAGAATCATTAAAGAAAGGATGCAAAAGGAGGAAGAGAATGAAATGTGAATGGCAAAAATTAAAATATATTTTTTATTTATTTTAAATAATTTAATATAATTGTTAAATTGTCCTGCAGTGAGTTGTCCCACAGCAAGTTGGCTGTGATGAGGTGTCCTGGGCCAAGCTGGCCATGATGAGATGACTACAGCGAGTTGTCCCATTCCCACTTGAAAAGGAAAGATGCAGCCCAAAGGGCAATAAGTTAATTCAGAGCCATGGACCATTTTAGAGTAAGATATTAACTTCTTAGAGTGGTTCCAGCTCATCCTCTCAGTTTTTCCTTCCTACAAAATTCTTCCTGTTGGTTTGTCCAATTTCTGAATTAGTTTTAATTTAAAAAAAGTTTACAGACTTACAATATGTTCAGTGGTGGGATTCAAATAATTTAACAATGGTTCTTCGCCCTCACAACTGGCTGGGTGGGCGTGGCTAGGGGGCACGACAGCACTCAGCCTCCTGCAGCATTCTGCCAGTCAAAATGAGGTGTGAGGGTTAATTACAAAATATGGCTTTGCTTTGCTCTGATCCAGTGAGCAAGGGGTGCACAGAAAAAAGCAAGAACTGCACAGAAAACACACTTTTGTTTGGTTATGAAGAAATATCCCCAAAGTCAAATGCACACTAAATGTAGACTGACTTTTAGCTACACATTTTCCCAGCAAGCAGCAAATTTTGAAGCTCCAGGTAAAAAGGATTCATTTTAGGATAAATAACCACAGTTTATATGTTGGAGATTCCTAAAGGAGTCCTGGGAATGTTTTAAAGAACATTTGAA
The DNA here is from genome assembly GCA_017656035.1 of Myanophis thanlyinensis. NCBI lineage: Eukaryota > Metazoa > Chordata > Lepidosauria > Squamata > Homalopsidae > Myanophis > Myanophis thanlyinensis. Next base: position 3,029 of record JAEANM010004704.1, read on the forward strand.
GGAGGGGTGCAGAATAGCCCTTCTTTGCCTGAGGCTATAGAGACCTGGCACCAATCAAAATACTGTTTGTGAAGCAACTGATCAACACTGACAGGGTAAGCAATTAGTATATGAAAATAAGAGCAAACTCTACTCCCTTCTAGTACTGAAAGTGTTACCTTCTTGCAGAAACATATGCAAGAAAACCATCAAGTTCAGAGAGCACCAAGGACCCCACAGTGCAACACTGAGCTACAAATATTCTTTTCTATCAATAAATACTTTTTGATTAGAGGGACTCAGAGCCTGCCTTATATGAGATGTCTCCCAGTGGTTTTCATTCTAAATTTTGATATGATTTTTGTAAATAAGGAATGTAGAATTATAATGGCTGAATATTTAATCCTTCATACATCAAAAAATACAAATAAAAACAGATTTTAAAAAAAGAAAGGCTCAGGAAAAAAAGAGTGAAAGTATAAGAAAGAAAGAGGAAAAGAAGGAAAACTAATAAAGAATGACTTCCAACTTTCTTTGGTATAGATATAAGTAAAATATATATATCAAACTCATACTCTATGATTAACATTTGTGTACAGTACATTATTTCCATAATCCCTTATTTAATCATCAAAACCCAGATCAACTTTTAATTTCAGTTTCTCACAAAAAGTCCAGTAATGGTTCATATCACTTTAATCACTATTTGTTAACAAAACCACAACTGATTTATTTAATTGCACCAAACTCTAAATAAAACAGGAATGGAAAATCCTAAACTCTAGCGTAGACCCATCCTTCTCAGCTTTGACAACTTTAATTTGCATGGACTTCAATTCTCAGAATTCCCAAGACAGCATGAAGTTTGCTCATCTTAAACTTGCCAAGACTGAAAAACGCTGATCTACAGATAGGGAATTTTCCATTCCTTTTTTACTGGTTCCTAGTTATGATTATGATCAGCAATCATAATGCAAAATCCCCATTCCCAACTCACCCCACAGTATGATAATGCACTATTTTCCTGCAGCACTCTGATAGCCAAAACAGGGCATGGAGAGGCATCGTGCGACTCCTCCTCACCTGTTTTGGCTTCCAGGGTAGTGCAGGAAGCCTTCCAGGCCCAAAACAGGATGTGGGTGGGTATTGCACCCCCATGCCCTATTTTGGGCCTGGATGGCCTCCTGCACTACCCAAAAAGGAGTGTGGGGGTGGGGACTCCTGAGTGGGGCAGAGCAGGGCAGGGTGAGCCAGTGATGTGATTTTCCAGTTCTCCAAACTGTACAGAATCTTAAAACTGGTTCTCCTGAACCTGTCCGAACCAGCTGAATCCCATCACTGAGTATGTTTGTGCATAGTTGAGGCCAAATGCACTTTTTAAATGTTCCCAAAGTATTGCTTTTCTCCAAGGGATCTTCCCAATAGAACACATTTTAAGATTTGCATCCTGAACCATCTTATCTCCAATAACCATTTCCTTTTATTGATGAACAGATTTTTAACATTTAGAAATGAGAAAAATTTAGACAACTGCTTAGTGTGTTATTTTGAAAATGCAAAATTAATAATTAAGTTTCCATTAAAATATACATCAAATTATTTTTTCCATCCCTGGTTTAGCTGTATGATCTATTATGGGTTTTTATTCAGAAGTTAATGTCCTGCTGGGTTCAACATATATTACCTATATATCATTAAATACTATAATCTCATCATGTTTTATAACATATTGTGATATTTGCAAAAATATTTCCTGTTAAAAACCTAGGAAAGCATTTATTTATTTTTTTCAATCCTTTTCAGCCATATTATGCTATAAAATAAGGTCACTAAATGATTTTTTTAAAGAAGCTGTACAGATGCATAGATGAAATATTTTGTGATTATGCAAATATGGCCTGACTTGCATTAACTTCAGGCCACTGGGGTGATATTTCATACATTTGCATATACACTCATCTCCATCAGCTTCCTAGTTAAGCTTTGCTAAAGGGAAAAGTAAATGTTTGGAGATTTTATCAAATGGGCCATGTAGTCATTAAGGATGCTTAATAATGTTAGTCATAACTATTGTCATATAGAAATAATGTGAGAGAAACAACTTCTGTCTTTTCCCCAAAGGAATAAAACAGAGACCATATTATGACTGTACCTTATACAACTATGAACTTAATTTCTATAGCCCGAAAGTTAACTATCAAATTATCTACATCTGTCCATTTGTCTGTTCATCCATATCTATCTATCTATCTATCATCTCTACTCACATAATACTTTGTTGCTTAGAAAGCAGTTGTGTGAGATTACAGTCAGGCATGGATTTCAAGTATACTCCATCTGCAAAGGTCACAAGCTCCAAATATACTGTTTGCAAGGTAATTATAAATAAGCACTGAAGGCATACACATACACATACATATACATATAAAACCAAATAGCTTCTCCATAGTTTAAATATCAGGTTGCTTATTTAATACATTTCCTATTTCTCAAAGGTTAGCAGCTATAGAAAAATATTACAAACATTGTGACAAACACCTTTAACCTCCTCTTCTCCTTGGGTCTCAGACTTTCACAACACTTAGATGTCATTAAACAGATTACTTAGCAGTTCTTAGAAACTACAATAACTTTCATATTATCCTTGTGCTGAATTGATTATAACTGAATTGGAGTTTCGGAAACTGCATCATTTGCATTGCTGACATGATTGAATGGTTGCATTCTGAACTTTATCCAATACATTAAGAGTTTTGTTTTTCCAAAAAGGCATTTTTTGGCATTGTTTCTGCTTCTACAGCTTTTGTGCTATTGTTTATCTACACTTTTAGAAAAAGTAAATAGGGGATAGCAGACAATCAGAAACAAGAATATGTTGTGATATGATTCCTTGGAAAGCAAGGATGTCTTCATGAGGTGGAGATATTCTAGATAACATTATTATAGTTTGTAATTCAGACTTAATAGTTTAGTGGGCCAATCTTGCTTCAGTCAAGTTTTCTTATGAATATTATAAAATTATACTTAATAGGAAATTAAAACCTGGTATACAACTATCTATTATCAAGTTATTTATTACCAAGCCAACATCTTTATCATTTCATATCTGAAACTCCAGCTTTTAATAAATGCTATATCTTTGATTGTAAAAGCTATGAAAATAGACATGACTCCTTGAATTATTTGAGTTAACTAGCAATGTGCTAAAGAATGAGGCTAATATGAAAGGGTATGTTCCAAGTTCATAAAATCACTCAAAGAACTATTGTACCATATCTTTCAAAAATCCTGGAACACCGGGGAATTACCTGAAGATTGGAAAAGACTTGATGTGGGTTCCCATAATCAAAAAAAGGGGAAAAAAACAAAACAAAACAGGAAACTATAGACCAATCAGTCTAACATCAATACCTGAGAAGAATCTGGAAAAGTTAATCAAAAAACAGATCCCAAAACATCTAGAAACAAATAAAGTTATAACTAGAATTCAGCACGGGGCTGTTAAAAACAGATCATGCCAAACCAATCTTATTTCATTCTTTGACAAAGTGATTAAATTAATAGACCAGTGAAATGTTGAGGACATAATATACTTAGATTTCAGCACGGCATTCAACAAAGTAGCCCACAACTTACTTACTTAGAATAATGTGGGATAGACAACATTACCACAAGATGGATTTCTACCTGGCTGACAAACTGTACTCAACAAATCATCCTTAATGATACTACATCTACATGGAGGGAAGCAAGCAGTGGGGTATCACAATCTGTCTTAGTTCCAGTAGTCTTCAATATCTTCATAAATGATTTATATGATGGAATAGAAGGTGCAGATGACATTAAGCTGGTAGGAATAGCCAATACCCCAGAAGACAAGGTCAGGATCCAAAAAGATCTTGACAGACATTAAGAACGGGACCTATCCAACAACATGAAATTTTAACGTGGAGGAAAACAGGGTTTTACACTTAGGAAAAGCCAAAGGTACAAATTGAGATTAGGTGAAACCTAGCTCAAAAACAGTAACTGTGAGAGGGACCTTGGGATCTTAATAGACAATCCCTCCATATGAGCCAGCAGTATGGGGCAGCAACCAAAAAAACCTAATACAATCTTTGGTTGTATAAACAGAGGCATAGAATTAAAAAAAACCACATGAAGTATTAATACTGTTTTATAAAGCCTTAATAAGGCCACCCCTAGAATATTGCATCCAGTTTTGGTTACCACATTACAAAAAAGATGCTGAGACTTTAGAAAAAATGCAAAGAAGAGCAGCTAAGATGATTAAAAGCCTGGAGACTAAATATGAAGAACGGTTGAAGGATTTGGGTTTGGCTAGTCTAGAGAAAAGAAGGACTAGAGCATGATAGCAGTATTCCAGTATTTGATAGGTTGCCAGAAATTTATTTTCCAAAGCATCAGAGGGCAGGACAAGAAGCAATGGATGGAAACTAATCAAGGAGAGAAGCAACCTGGAATTAAGGAGAAATCCAATTAGGACAATTAACCATTGGAACAGCTTGCTGTCAGAAGTTATGGGTGCTTCATCACTGGAGGCTTTTAAGAAGAGATTGGATAGTCACTTGTCTGAAATGGTATAGGGTCTCCTGTTTGATCAGGGGGTTGGACTAGAAGACCTCCAAGGTCCCTCCCAACTCTATTCTGATTGATTGACTGTTGACCCAGTGGACAGATAAAAATGATGTACTTTATTTTAAGCATAAAACTGAATTTTCAATGAATGGTATAAGCAGCAAATATACATGAGCAGTATATTGTGAGAATTTAAAAATGAGCTAGTGAAAATGAACTGGAAATGTGTGAGAAAAGAAATATCTGGAAGGGTTATAAAGAAGGCATCTGTACCTGCTATGCATCTAGAGAACATGCTGGATTTGCTATCCATCAAGGTTTTTGTCATAAAGGTCAAATGTCATGTATAGTACAGTGTTCATAAGGGGCCATGTTTAATCTCTATAGTATTTAAAATTGAGGCAGCTTCTCCCCTCTCCAAATCTGCCTCACCTCCTTAACTAACTTTAATTACTAGATCTATAGACTGATCTTCCAGCCTTCTGCATTATTTTTTCTCCATATCTCAGTCAGAATCTTGATTGCACAAAATCTTGTAAGACTCAAGCATGGATGGGAACTGATAAAACAGATGGCATTGCAACAACTAAATAAAGATGTTAAAGCACACGACCTCCATTTTCTTCTTCTACTATAAAGTGTGTTAAAAATCCAGTTTCTCTCTGATGCAATATTTGAATAGTGGCTAAATAATTCAGGGTTGCAACTTGCTACATCATTTGGTTCAGCTATAATAAAGGCAGAGCCTAGGGGTTAACTGACTGGCTATGTAAATGTAGATCAAAATCCAAAGAAACAGACTTGCTACATTTTTCTATCTCTCCCTACCTTTGTGGAGAAACCTACAGAAGATAGTTTCTGTGACTTCCCATTAGCAACAAAATGTCGTGGAAAATTACCATCTTCTGGCTGCCCTTGCAGTTAAAATATACTTGTGCTACCCACACTTCACTACACATTGTCTTCACCAATTCTGATTCCAATAGCTGTTGTTTAAGTAATAGTATAATAGAGATAAAATATATATTTCTAGATGGCATCAGTCTTTGGATAAATTTATTTCTTTCAAAATGGCTTAATTTTCTGTCCTAACTCTGTTTTGGTCTTTTTCTGAATATCTGTAATTCTTTTACTTGTAATTGGGAAAATGTACATATTACATAACAATTTATTAGGCCTAATTGAGAAAACAAAATAATTTATTAGGCCTTTATTAAATTTATTAAGCTAATCAAGAAAACAAAATATAGTATACGTATACTGATGGGTACAGATGACATGGGTTTTGTTGATTGAAGCCACTTGTACATCTATCATTTACCCACTTGCTTTTGCAAACATGATTCTCATGTATGTTTCATGTATGTTTATTTCAAGGGAAATTCCACTCCAAAAGGATTTGCTGCACATGTGCACTGCAGTGAACCAGCACATACTCAATTTATTTATTTATTTATTTATATTCTCACAACTTAATGGTGCTGTGTAAGTAGGCATGTACAGGTTGACACCTTGATTATTAAACAGAGGACAAACACATTGCGACTGCTCTGGCAGAGTTAGAAATGTTTGTCATTGTTTGGGAGCGGGCATGGAGTCAAGATTTGTGTGTGTGCGCGCGCATGGCAAGAGAAAAGTGTTATGAGCCGTGATTCAGAACCTGATTCTAATCTTGACTCTGATGATATTGCTCCAGCTGAGCCTGTGCTACAGGATTGCCAGTCAGTAAGCCAGAAATTGTCATCCAGGCTTCAATCAATACACCAGAACTCAATTGAGGCTCATCAGTCAAGGGATCTCCTGTTCAGTTGGAACAGTCAGATAATGAGGCACAATCACCAAGTCTCAGGTCTAGGCACAAACAGAAGCAAGCAGAGCCATGTTCCTCAATGAGGCTCCTCACTAGGTATAGTATTAGGCAGCAGACAGATTTAGACAACTTGCTTGCAGCCTTTGCTGGAGACAACTACTCATCTTTCTAACTTGTGACCCTTTGACTGGCTGACTACCTGATTTGGCTTTCTGTAATTCTTGGAATGTACTTGGACATTGCTTCTTAGACTGTAATTGGCATTTTTCAGGCAAGCACACTCTGATAGGCATTTGAATTACATGCCTACCTGCTGTTATCTGTGTCAGCTTCTCAGTAGTATACTATGTCTGCCTCTGTGTGCCTGCAACCTTGAAATAGAACAAAAAGGTGGCTGGTTGCTTTCTGCATAGATTTTAGTTGATGATCCAGTGAGAGTGAAAGAGCCATGGGACTGAATAGTTTAGGGTTCTTTTTTTTTAACTTCCTTTTAATTTCTGTGGAGAAAGTTCTTCCTGCCTTAGTTCCTTGAGGAACCGTGTTCTAAAGAAAGCATTCTAGCTATGGATATTATCATCATTATAATTACATCCTGTGCAGAGCACAACTGGCAGCAAAAAATCCTAAAGAAACAGGAAGCAAATTGAAAGTCCATACTGATTGCTGTAATGACCAGGATGATTATAACCAGTGACTATAGCATGAAGGTGCCAAACCATGAAAGGTAGAGTAAAGCTGATGGATATTATGCTTGTATATATTGCTTCTATCAGTCTAGTCAACTGTATATGTAGCCACAATATAACCATTTTCAAGTTCAGAGAAATTCAAAGCCAGAACATAGAAGCACCAATATCTGAAGATTTCACTTTTTGCTTTGTAGCCTTAAAATACAAGTATTGTGATAAAATCTGCTGGAAAAAGGAGATTCATATAAACCTACTAACTATTCCATGTACAACTTAACCAAACCACAATCTTGCCACATACAAATATTCTACTTTAAAACAACTATAGAGTCACTGATTAGAAAGCTGTTCCTTTTCCATAACAATAAGAGTCAATTTTACATAAATGATGGTGGCAATTTCAAAAACGATTTTTAAAAAGACATCTTTTTGCTATTTTTTAAAGCTGGCTACTTTTTCTCAGATTTCCATGTGAGCTGTTGTTTCAAAGAATCTGTTCACTAAAGTTAGTGTGATACTTAAAGCAGAAACAAAAAGTCAGATTCTGAGCATACAGTTATCATTTAGGAAATCAGTCCACAGAGTGGGAATATTAATACATCCATCAAGTGGCATATCACAGATAAGGATATTTCCACATAATGTCTGGTTTATATTCTCAATCTGATCCACATTTCATCTGGGGAAAAAAATGAAATTTTGGACTGTATTTTTGCTTTTTGGGTTGTAGCACTGATTACATGAAGTAAGCCAATGTCTTTGAGAAGTAGTTTCCGAGTTGTTCAGACATAGGAAGGTTAGCGGATGTAATTCTGGGACAGTTTGGTCCTTATCAAATCTCACTCTTTGTATATCCAGAGGCTTCATGTGCTGCAATCTCCATTCATTTTGAAGGTTAAGCTGCACTGTATTCAATGGAGCAGGCATCAACTGTTAGGTAGGAGGTTGACGTGAATGCCATTTTGCTCAGTATTCAAAGTTCAAATAGAGATCAGATAGAGAGTTCAGACAGAATTATTTTTCAGAAGATAAGATGTAGAAGAAGATGAATGGAAAGTGAGGACTCTATATGCCATTGAACCAATACATCCAGTTCACCCAGATGAGAAGAGAAAGGGAAAGGAACATTGTGAAGACAAAAATGATTTAAATGCAAAAAAACCCTACTTCAGCCAGTGGTGAGATTCAAATTTAACAACCGGTTGTCTGCACTAATGACCAGCTGAACCAGCAGTTCTCCAAACTGCTTAGAAAGTTAACAACTGGTTCTAGCGAATAGGTGCGTACTGGTTGAACCCCACCTCTGAGTATAGCATTTTGTTACACACTTCACTTTACACATTGGAAATAGCACATCAAAGAGATTCAACAAGCAAAAGGTGAAAATGAGATTGTAATGAAAACAAGCAAAATGGAGTATATATAGTGGTTTTTATACTGCGTAATGGATATTTTTGATTATCTGTTTGTATTTTACAACACAAAGGACATTACAATTCATAATGGATTTTTTTCTACAATGAAATGATACTAACTAATAGCCAATGGCCTTGAAGTGCTGTAAAAGGAAGACCTCAGCCACAGCTTTTATAGATGACTCATTCCACTCATAGTTGGTTGAAGATTTCTGGAGACAAAGAAATGTTTTAATCTATTCCAGGATTGAAAGCATTATGGAGCTTCATTTTGATCAGAAGGATTGCATGGAGCAAATGGCTTCTCTCCCATCCACTCAGCAGTATTATTTTGCCTCAGTTAGCCTTTGCATACCATAGATGCATGCTTAGACACCTAACAACCAACCAACGAATCAATCATAGCAACAATTAGGCCCTAGGGACTCCAGTAATTTAAAGTAATTACTCAGACATTATTTCCTTATTTTTTCCAGCTATAGGAATAAAATAAAGTACATATGCATAAACAGACAGCTTACATTGCTAAGGCAATTGGCATAGACTTCTACTAGGACTATATTTACCTCCATTAACCTCCATTAAGCTCCATTTACCTACCTCCAATTAGTATATTTTCATATAATCTGCCTTTATATAAATTGGAAATGGTACTTTAACTTCCAGGTTCTCTAAGTTTTTTTTTAATTACCACTTCAACAAAAGACTTTGCTGCTCAAACAAGACCAGGGTTAGCATGGACATTTATTGGCATGATTCCATTATCTTTGATGCCATGTCTCAGTGTGGTTCAACCCTTTTTGTTCCTGCAAGATATCCATAGTTGCCTAGGTACAGAGCTTTAGACATTTCTGCTTTCTTTTCCAAGCCTGTTGATTTTCTGCTTACAAGGAGTAATTGTCAAGCACCAGGGAAATCAGAAGATTCAGACACTTCACATAAGTATAAAGATGTATTGAAAGCTTAAGCTCTTTACATGAATCTGACCAACTGGCAGTTAAGGGAAATGAGCGGGAAATAAGAGAAACATTCAAGGTGGGCTGGACTTAGATCTCTTATGGGCGTGCAAGGACTCAGGACTTATGACACGTTTGGATCCCTTCCTTGGGCTCAGCCTGGTCCTCTCCTACAGTCATTGGAAGCACAGGAGAGTTGTTAGGTTCAAATGACAACCAAATGTTCCAGTACATCTCATAGCTCTGTATTTATAATTGCTACTTTGTCTCTCTCCTCCGCTCTACCCCATTTCCAGGTACAGGAATCCCCCCCGGCCCAAAAAAGTTGGACTTCTGTGCAGCATCAGACCAAAATTGTTTATTATTACAAAGTTAGGACTTGGCAGGATAGATGCATAGCTACTTCATCTGACTAACTATTGAAGTGCAAGTGCCAGTTCTGTCTCATTACATTTAATACATAGTGTGTGTCTGACCCTGTTGTTTTAATTTTAATTTTAATTACATAAAGCATCTTGGGACTCAATTCAGAGAAGTATTATTCAGCATGGGCTGAAAGGTCTTACACTTTCTTTCAGCCAATTCCATTAGAAAAAAAAAATCCTGGTACTGCCGCATGCAGCTTTCCTCCCTCCCATCTTTTCCCTGCATTCACAAGAAAGGGATTCAGAACCAGACCAGGAAGGAAGCAAGTATATTATTAACCTCCTTCCAACAAACAGACCTGAGCCAGCTTTACAATGCTGACAAAAAGCAAGGGTGTCTTTTAAGCCATAGTGGAATATTTCAAAATTCCTGGCCAGACTCACTAAGTTAGAAATTAATTCCTCCTGAACTCTAGTGCCCTTCAGGTATTGTTACAAGTAGAGAAAGTCTATCTAAATTCAAGGTAGGATTTGTAATATAGCAGGGACGACTATGCTAATTCACTACAGTTCAAGCCAGCACCCTCCGTGTGTATTATCCCCGGAGGCTCTTGACACAAATTGAAAATCACTCTAGCCATCTTCTACATATAGAGGTGGAGGCAATGGGCAGCTCTAACCCATTCAGCTGCTTTTTCTGCCTCTTCCTGGCTTGTCCTCAGTTTTGATTTGATCTTCCGCCTTTTTCTCTATCAATTCTCTGTGTGATGAAAGAGTCAGAGAAATAGGAACAAGTTAAGAGAAAGATGGTGAGAATAATACTTGGAGCACTCTAGAAACTGCTAGTCTTTAAGGCATGTGGCTAGAAATTAGAAGATGAGAATGTTGGTCCTGTCTTAGGTATGAAAGCCAGCCAGAAGGTGACTTTGGACCAGTCCCTCTCTCTCATCTCAACTCACCTCACCTCATAGGGTGGTCGGTGTGAGGAAAATGGGAGGAAGAAGGATAATTTGAAATGTTCACCATTTCAAATTATAAAAATGAAACATTCAATTTTGTTGTGCATTCAGTGTTGTGCATTGACAATAAAATATTGAATTTAATGATAATGGTGGGATATAAATAAACAAAGGTCTGGAAAAGTTATGTGAAACTTTTCTGGACTGCTATATTAAAACATAATCCATCAAGATTTGAACTAGTAGAAAAGTATGCTGCAGGAAAACATCACTGTTCTAAGACTCAAGCCTTATTCTACCTCATCAACAAGGACAGCAGATGAGCAGTGCTGTCATACAGTTTAAAACAAGACACGTTAAGAAAAGGAAAAAAAAATATTATTTGATTTTCTTGGCTTTGTTTCCTCTCTGAATGAGCGTTCCCAGCCCTTGGGAAAAACAGCCACTCCACTAAGAGCTACTCACACATTCATGCATTTTTCAGTGATATGATAAAGAGCAAAAAATCTCAGGTTACAACTCCCTTTCTTTTCCTGAAATCATGCCACAACTTCTAAATTTTGCTCATTATCACCTGTTGAATTGTTGGATGACAGTTCTGTCAGACCTCCTTCCTAGGCACACTTAAGAAAAATACTTCTCCCCTTTGCACAGGAAAATAACATTTGCATTCTTCCAATCACCAGGTATAAGCACAGTTTTTACATACATATTAAAGAAATTGCACTGCTTCATCATTTATGAACCAGATCTAGTTGTACCATCTATTCCTGGATTCTTATTTTTTTTCAATAAACTTACAGCATTTATGACTTTCTCTGTGTTATTTTGTTTACCTTGGTCTTTACAGTTATGGTTTTGGTTTCATTTGTATTCTTCAACATAACACTACCATTCTGATACAAATGTTCGAAATTCCCTCTCTTCATTTTCATCCCAAGTTATCTGTTTTATTTTTATTCCATTGGTTCTGCTGGAAGCTTCTTGTTTAGCCTTCTTTATCCATTTACATTACATTTGTTCTGCCTCTTTTAACCATTCCTTGCTCTTTTTGACTACATCTGCCATTATCCATTTGTTTCTTAACATATTTTTTCTTATCCTTACTTTTTGCAGCAACCATTCCTTTACATGCGTTATTTTTTTTTTATTCAGAGCTTCTTTCATCCAGCTCTCATTCCACCAACACCTCCTTTTCTTACTTTCTATTAGCATATCACTATAAATCTTTATGATAGTTCACATCATTCTCTTCATCTGGTTCCAGGTACTTTTCACAAGTCCTCTTCTTATGTCTATTTTATAATCACTCAATTAAGAGATTACTCTATCATATTTTTTTCATAGAGGAAAAATAGATGTCATTCTGCAGACATTCATCTTTTTTCCCTTTAGTTTCTTTCACATCTTTTCCTTCTATAATAATATATAGAATAATGGTCTGTCTCACATTCAGGACCTTTGATCACCAGTGTATTTTTCACTAATTATCTCAGTATTTCATAACAAAGAAGAATCAAATCAATCATCCTTTTAGAATTATGTTCATTCCTTTGCCATCTGGACAATATGAAAAGACTTATGCTTAAAAGACATATTAATAGCAGACTTTTATCTGAGCAAACACTCACCAATCCTGTTCACTCTTGTGCCTCCTAATGGCCTAAGCAATTTTTTTTCTGTACTCCATCATCTCATTCCAACACATATATTTGTGTCATCTATCAGAATAATAATTTATCCTTGATTACATTAATTCAAAAAGTTGCACATTTTCCCCCAAACATATAGCTGAATGTTCTGCTATTAATACTCAGGGAAGCATGATGCTGAGCTAAGTTGGCCTATGAATTTTATGTTGATATGTACCCAGCAACTTAGATGATACCGCTTTATAGCTTCTGACACACAGTTTAGCCTTTTCATACATTTTCTGATTGTACATCCATTCCGCTATGTAAGATCAGACTATCTTTGTTCAGTTCTTCCTCCCTTTTTCAATTTCATAGACACAATGCATATTTATTTCATTAATTCAAGCTTATCATGTATTTTAACAATATAAGCTGCAATTTTGTATATGCTTCAACATCACCACCCAGGAATACTGTACTTCATCACCCTTCATGACTTTGGACAGTTGTGGCCCTCCTAAAACATTTAGTAAGATAAAAAAAGTCATGGACTCAGTTATCAGGCTTAGTCCCATCCATGCTCCATGCAGCATTCCATATTAATAGTAAGAACAGTATAAGTCAGTTTTTGGCACATTTGGTCAGCATACTGAAAGCATAGCAAAAGCTCATTTTTACCTCATGTACTGTATGTACATGCTACTTACTCTATGCAAATCAGACAATATAGAGGTTATACAGGTAGTTCTCGACTTACAACATTTCGCCTAGTGACCATTCAAAGTTACAATGGTACTGAAAAATTGACATGACCATTTTTCACACTTATGACTATTGTAGCATCCCCATGGTCATGTGATTTACATTTGGATATAAAAGGAACATTGCTTTAGTTTTAAATCATCATTCAAAACTAAATCAGACACATGCTGTAGATCAATTCTTTCAAAAATATCATGCAAAGAACTATCAGTGATCCTGTCCAAATGTGTTTCCTATTTAGCCGTGATGGTGAACCTATGGCATGAGTGCTATGGATGGCATGCAGAGCCATCTTGCTGGGCACACAAGCTGTCAGCCAACTTACCTCCAGCTGAGCATACACATGCGATCGTGCATGCATGCATGCATGATTGCAGAGACCCAGATGGTCTTCGGGCCTCTGCGGTGCATGTGCATGATTACAGGAGGAAATCCAGCTGGTCTCCAGAGCTCTCCTGCACAAGCACACATGATTGCTCATGTATGTGTGAGTGCCGGTGCACAGCACGCATGCATTGCACGTGCAAAAGCTGCATGCATGCACAGATGGTATGGTTGCATATGCAGCACATGTGGAGGGGCCACACACAAGTGCAGATGGCACACACAAAATGTATACTTTACGGCACTCAGTAAGTAAAAGGTTCGCTACCACTGCTATATAGAATGGATATTTGTTTATTTACAATAGAGGTTAAAAACAAAACAATCATCTGGCAATTTACAGTGAGGCTTAAAATCATGGGAAGGCATAAACATGGTTTTGGAGAACAGTGGGATGAGAGGCAAACAAAAACCACTAATGCTAACAACAGTCTCTTCTACAATACACACTACAATACAGACACATACACACTAAAAGGTTCATTTTAGATGAAAAGAATGTAATTTATTCTCTGAATGTGATGCAGTTGTCAGCTAAAGGAGGTCATAGCCAGAATCCCACTGCCAACCTTATCTTTCATTTAGCACAAGCACCTGCAGACGGGCCTCAGAAGAAACTCAACAACAATTGAAAACATCTGTTGTGTCACCTGGGAATTCTTGTTTGGTTGGATCTAACAGCGAATGCATCGTAACTGTTCAATGTAGGCAGAAATTGCTGACCCTAAAGCATTTATTTGACTCACAAAACATTCATACACTAAACTTGTCTTCTGAAAGCATCTAAGTTGACATTTCCAGGCATCATTAAGGCATCAGTTGGAATGAATGGGACTATATCAGAGTTGAAGCAAAATGCCTATGTGTTCCTAGTTTGATGTTCTTTGAAAATTAGATGGCACTCTCACTTGTTTATCACAAATCACTGCTCTTCCAAAATGGTGGGAGTGTACCATTTATCCCCTTGTTCCTCTCTAGCAAAGAAAAGTGCAGTTTAAAGGTTTAATAGCTTTTAAGCAGCTGGACAAGGACTGTGATCTGCATTTAAATAAAAGACTCTGCAGGACTACACTTCTCCTTTCTCTCAGCTTAGAGGCAAAGCAGCTTGTCTGTGAAGCTTTTTAGGTTACGAAAAGGAGTTTGGCTGCTCTGCTTCTTTTCTTTCTAACACCAGACGGGTGCAAGTATCAATGGCAGCATTGCTAACTTACTGTTTGTTGGCTTACAAAATACACTCCTATCTAAAGAAGATTATGGGTACTCAGACTTGCCAGCACAGTGACTGGATCCACTTATCTCCCCAATCAATCAAGTTTAATCCATGCATGGATTAATGCCTGAACCAGGTGTGGGCTCACCTGGATCAATATGCAGCAGCCTACCCAGATAACATGGTGATGGTGAACACCGTGATGGCCAACCTTGAGGGAGAAGTGGCAGAATGGGTGACAGGCCATGCATGTCAACGTTCTGACTAATCAACCCAAACAAATCAGCACTTCATGACTTTGTTTCCTCAAAGAACTGGCTTATTGAATACATCATTTCAGCATGGATGATCCTAAAACCAGCTTTAGTTATTTCCTGAGGTTTCAGCTTGGTGAGAGATTCCCCCCTCCCTCTAGTGGCACAGGTCACATTGTCCAGTTAGGTGTGCTTGCAACTCCTTGATGATCAGTCTCAGTCTCTGGCCAGCAGCTGCTTGGATTGACCTTGGTTCCCATGAGATAGTAGGTTGTTTTGGCTAGTTCATATTCCACTCCTATCCTCACTCCCCAAGCTGTGTGGCAACTTGAGAAACGGAAGATGGCTGCCATGGGCTTGATCAGTTTCAGAATTGATGGCCCTGTTAACTAAATCACAGTGTCAGGGTTCCACACAACATCAACAATGCAATCAGAATGCCAAAGAGACAAAAGTCCTTAGAATAAGGACTTAGAATAATTATCCTTTTAGGCTTGGCACACATTATGGCTGGGTTTACTCTTTACAGGAAGCTATGGCTCACAAATCAAGGAGTTGGTATTACCCCACCACAAGATGGATTGTTGTAGTGAAAAGGTGCTACGACAGATTCCTTAGTAAGAAAGAGACATCCAAGTCAATTCAGCCAGAAACATTATATGAAAAAAGCAAAAAAAAAAAAAAGTTCTCTCTCCCCACTTATCTAAATCAAGCCATCCAAGTTATTTTGGCATGAGGCATTACTCCCCATCCTAACAATGAAGAGCAATAACAAATAACTGCTGCCAATCCATGATATCTAAGGAAATATCTAATAGAAAATCTATTGCAGTCCAAATTCATATTTTATATGGGAGTGATCAGGCTGATACAGCTAGAAAAACTGAAATAAGGTGATGAAGATGTAGGAGTGTGGTAGGTTAAGATGGTGCTACCAACAGTTGAATTTATTGATGTATTGGAATGTATGTCATATTTGTATGGCTATCCAACTCAAATAACACATTCTGAACAAGATATAAAAAGTCAATAGCAATTAGAATCCTCAAAGAAAAGAATGCAGTGTGCTAAAAAAAACCAACTAAAACATATAAAATTGCAACCTGATTAAAACAGACTATGTCTCATCCAGATGGACTTCATCATACCCAAAGGACTGGAGAAAGAGCCAGGTCTTGACTGCCTTTCTAAAGATACATGAGGTTGGGAGCAGCTGTATAAAAAAGGTAATGATGATTATAGTGATGGTGGTAGTAAGGGCAGTTTATTGCAAAAGACAGGGGCTGTCAGAGAAAAGGGATGCCTCCGAGATCGCACAAGACAGCATTGTCTCAATGAGAATGAGGGGCCCAGGTGTGCACCTTCCTTATTGGATGTGGACTCTACAGCATATGTGTATTACAGCTGTTGAATGATACCTGAGTTTAGTATTAAGTTGTATTCTATTCCAAAGATAAAATAAGCTATATTTAATATAGTATATATGTAATAGTATTTCCTCTGAAGAATTCTCTAAATCAGCATTTCCAATGCTTTTGGAAAAGCTGGCATGCAGCCAACTTGTTTCCAATTCTACCTAAACATCAGCATTCCAATCAGAATGTGTTTCCCTGTTTAGCTGCAGAGAGCTTGAGATAAGGAAGGCAGCTCTTATAATCAGCTTTTTACAACAGATGGTAGAAGCTAAGCAATCTTGGTTGAACTAGAAGAAATAAGCAGAGTTAGGCTTGGGAACCTACCAGAAAATCTTTCAGCTGCAGGATAAACTACAAAATGGGGAGAGAGGGAGGAAATACTGGGACAAAGCAATAACAAACCACTTCTATATTATTATCAAGAAAACTATATGAATATGTCCATGTAATTATCAACAGTTAAACTTACCTCAGGAGAGGTTTCTTCTAAGTTGGCCATTCCTGATGTTTTTGAAGATATTTATATATAAGTGCTGCAGCTGTAGCCTCCTCCTTTGTCACTTGCCAGCCTTTCCCCCAATTTTAATTCTTTTAAAATATTTTGATTTTTAAAAGGGAAACTTTTATATTTAAAAATCCTGCTACTATTATATTTATTTGCAAGAATACCATTGGGCTCCAAATGGGTTTATGTTTACAGAAAGTCTTTAAAAAAAGATGGGTAATGTCTTATCAGAGGAAAGGCAGAAAGGAGAAGAAAGGTGTCCAGCAAAAGCCATAATACCCAGTTTGACATCATCATGCAAATTATGTAATCTGCATCAACAATAACACCATGATGATGGTATCATGGTGTGATATGTGGGGAGTGTTGATCATTCAGAGAGAATGAATAAGGACTGAACTTGGTTTTTTAATTTTTGTTATGTATTTTGTCTTTTTATCTGCTGTGAACCGCCCTGAGTCCTTGGGGAGATGGGGCGGTATATAAATAT
>JAEANM010004705.1:0-20453 GCA_017656035.1 Myanophis thanlyinensis
AGAGATCAGACCTACTACTACAGTGTCATCAGCAAACTTGATGATTGTGGTAGAATTAGTGGTGGCCGTGCAGTCATGTGTAGAGTGAATCTGCTTGAAGGTCGTGCTTGTGGCTAGGAGACCTTTTGCGTAGCTTTGGTTTGTATATCAGCTGCGGCCTTTCCTAGATCAGGACTCTCCATGCTCAAGTCACTCAAACTCTAGTCATCTGTCAACTGGATTACTGCAATACACTTTACATGGGGCTACCCTTGAAATGCATTCAGAAACTTCAACCACTACAAAGTGTGGCAGCATAAGCAGTCTGGAGCTCATAGAAGGGGCTGTGATACATCATAGCTTCATGAGGTGCGCTGCCTGCTGATTTGCCTCTGGATGCAGTTCAAGGTGTTGGTTACAACTTTTAAAGCCCCTCTATAGCATGAGTTCATATTACTTAATGAACCGTCTCTTCCTGCTAAAACAAGCCCTTCTCATGCTGGCAGAATCTGTCCATGAAGGAACTCTGGCTGCAGGAACTAGGAGAAAAATCTCTGCTGAAACACCGCTTCCCCCTGGAACTTGCCCTCCTGCGTGAGGCTTCCACCCTCCTAGTTTTTTGCAAGGCTCTGCCAGTTGGCTTGGAGACCCAGCAGGAGAGTACCACATAGGAGGTGACTACTGGACTAATCAGCTGATCTTACCTCCCCTTGTGCTTTTTACTCCCTCTCTGTTCATCTTTTAATTTATATTATTTTACTTTCTTTGTTTATTTTTATTGTTTTAAATTGTTACATTTACATTTATTATTTTTTCCATTTTACTGTTGTAAGCCGCCCAGAGTAACTCCACAGCAAGATGGGCAAGAAATAAATTTAACATACAAACAAATACAGGCATAAAACTCACTAATAGTGTTTCAAAGAGTATGTTCCCTGCAAACCTGTCTTCTCTGGATAACTTGAAAGTGAAGTATGAGCTGATCCCAGATTTTCCATGATTTTGAATCTATTCAGTTTCACTAACTTGTCATTAACCTAGCCGTAGATGTTCTTTTCAAATGTCACATTGATACCACTGCATCACTAAATTTAGGATGAACATTCACGGAAAATATGAGCTTTTTAGTGAAGAGGCATAATTTGAAGAGGCATTCAGTATACCAGAGAAAATAGATTTTCAGCATTCTCTGCCAAAAAGAATATTGAAATTGTCTGAATGTTACACTTAGACATTAATGAAATAGGCCATCATATGCATCTCCATCCTATTAAATGGCAAAATGCAAATAGCTAACTGTAACTACATGCAGAGAATATGCTAAATATTATTTACTTTGAAATCATAAATTATCCATCCATCTTTGAATGCAGTCACACAAGTTCAAAATTAGAAATAATCAGTCTGATCTACAATAGATTGCCAAGGATAAAAAGAGGACTTTTTATACAATTGATAGTTTATTACTGTCACTTCCTCAGAATGTGGCAATATAGTATTGGAGGGTGGAACCAATCTAATTCAGGTTTGAAGACCCAATAGGTTTGAGTCTTGCTGATATTTGGAGATAAATCATAGGAGAACATCAGGGCAGGGAGTGGGAGGAAGAAGGGGAGGGAGGGAGGGGAAGACGAGAAGGAGAAATCAATGTGACAACCACCTCTGTTATGTAATTGTGTTCATAAAGGCACCAGCGTCACCTTGATTCTCAGATCTCTAACACAATTTCTTTATCGTTATAGTTATAATCCTTTTTTCATGCTTTATCAATAGGACTTAAGATCATGATTGTGATAACTATTACTATGATTATGGCAGGACTGATTTACAGATTTTTAACTCTGCTTTGCCTAGCCACCCTAGGCTAGAAAGCAATAAAAGGCCCTATTCTTCACTCTCTGGACTCTTCATTGTGATGATGCTTCATCATTGAAGGTTTTTAAGAAGAGACTGGACAACCCCTTGTCTGAAATGGTATAGGGCAGGGTTGTCAAACTCGTAGCCCGCGGGCCGGATGTGTCACATGCTGGCCCCATCTCTGCCTAGTGTAACAAAGGGGGGAAAAGTCCTGATGCATTGTGTGATGCTACCGTGATGACGCGAGTTTGACACCCCTGGTATAGGGTCTTCTGCTTGAGCAGGGTTTGGACTAGAAAGACCTAAGGTTCCTTCCAGGTCTATTCTAATTGATTGACTCAAAGTTGTCAGTGAGTAAATGTTATGGGAAAATATTGGACTACCTACTTTCTGCCAGTCATCTTTAACTGACAGTTTTTATTCACTCTCTAAAATCTCAAACTTCTAAAAATCTTATACGGCAGCTTCTCAGGAACAAAAATAGGTATGCTCTTGGCATCTTGCAAGGGAGCAACCAATTAAAGCAACTCATTCTGCCAAGCTAAAATTTCATTCCCTCCAGCAAAGTGTAATATGGGGCTCTGTGGTCACATAGAAATGAATAGTCATCATACCTTAAATCTGCTAGATACCCTCTGCAAACCAGAATTCTTCTGGAAACACTAGAGGATTGCCAGCTGTGTCTCTTCACAATGAAACCAAAGGATGCATAGCATACAATTGCTAACTTTAATAGGAATAAAATCCTTGATAACTCTACAATGTCTTCTGCCCAAACCACTGAAGAAATGCATTTCTTGATAAACCTAAATAATCAATCATATTAGTTTTCATCAACGAAACTATACATTCATGAAATGTTATTTTTAAATTCAATAGATATTTGAGTTTTTAGCAGCATAATCTTTGTATGCTTGAACTGAAGGAATACTTGTCTTTATAATAAAAGTGTTTTTGTATTCATTTTCAACAAATGGTATTAATGAATCTATGTACTGTATAAACCAATCTATTCTTGAATTTTCTTCCTTTCATGCAGTGAATGTTAACTTAGTTTGCAGATTATAAAACACATAGCATTATCTTTAATTACTGTTGTTCTAGTCAGAAGCTCTTTTTAAATCTTGACCTATTGTTGCTTCTTGCATTTCATGATCTTTGGGTTTCATAATATTCTTATATAAACATCTAACTAACAGCAGCAATGTAAGTATCTGAAAAAAATGAAACTAATTAATGCTTGCACAGCAATGAATTTGTTGTTGCTTTAGGAGGCAAAATAGATTTGGGGTGTTATCGCTGCAACAAAGAAATGTAGCTACCCCTATAGAATTTATTATATTACTAATTCCATACTTTTCTTTAAGTGATAATGGTTCAAAAGTTGCCCTAACTTAATAAATGTTTCAAAGCTGCAGTCTCTTGCACTTTTAAAGTCTGGAGAATTGCTTCTCAGTAAATTTATTTAGGATTAGCCTGGTGACAGAGATATATAGATCGATTTTTATTCAATCTGTCACTAGATGGATTCATTAGCATTTTCAACTACAGCTCTGCAATATTCTTTATTCTTAATCTGTAAAATGATCTGCAGAACATTGCCCAGTATTTGTAATTATCATTGATATATGTATTGTTGTATACAATATTTGAGTATTTATTTTGTGACTAGCAGAGTCTATAAATAATGTGACTTTCTGGCACAAATGAGAAACTGTTTCTTGGATAACACGATGTTGCATAAAAGGACATTTGTGAGACTTTTCCTTAGCCACATATTACCACTTGACTTGTCTCACAGGTTTAAAATGTTAATTTCTTACCCTATAACTGCAGAATAATTTATTTGAAATGAGGATCATTTATCTTTTTGTAGAAAAAAGTGTCGTATCACATATGACTTTCTAAAGCTTTGGTGAAATTATTAATTGATATCATTTCATATTTTAAGAATGCTAAATAAATATATATTGTAGAGTGAAGAAAGCCAGGGTATGTATTAAACTGAAGACCTTTTCTTATAAACATTTCCTTCAGAATTTTCTCCTGAAACAACATGAAATTTAACTAATCAATTAGAGAAAAGGAAGAAATTGACTGTGATTTAATTAGCAGAGCTAATTAGAAATAACAAAATCTTTTGGAAAACACAAATATCCAAATAATTGCAAGAATAATTTGAAATTCAGGTAACACTGTTATTTTTTACTTTTTCATTTTAAACTTTGACACATGTCATATACAGACTTCAATACTCTTTAATACTTATATACTCTTTAATACTTATAATAACAAATTATAGAACATGACTAAACTTTATGAGCCATGGTGGCACAGTGGGTAGAGTGCAGTACTGCAGGCTACCTCTGCTGACTCCCGGCTGCCTGCAATTTGGCAGTTCAAATCTCACCAGGCTCAAGGTTGACTCAGCCTTCTGTCCTTCTGAGGTGGGTAAAATGAGGACCCAAAATTGTTGGAGGCAATATGCTGACTGTAAACCTCTCAGAGAGGGCTGTAAAATACTGTAAAGCAATATATAAGTCTAAGTGCTATTGTTATTGGAGTACTCTAATATTAGATGAATTGTGGTTAGAAATTGGGGATCAGTTATAAGTCTCAGTTTTCAGCACTGTCATAACTTTCAAAGATCGCTGAATGAACGGTCAGTAAATGAATACAATTTTTGGGTTAAGGACAAGCTCAAAGTTTGGGCTAAACATTCTCTGTCAGACTTCTTCATTGTCTTAATCTGATGCTCTTTGAATTGCTTGCGACTGCAGATTTCAGAATTCCTAAGCAGAATTCCATGTTGACTAAGGATCCTGGAAATTGCATTACCAATAAATTTGGAGGGGACCCAGATAGGGAAGCTGTTCTAGAATGCTTACTTGGGAGCTAGAGCTACTACATTCTGAGCTGAAGCGAGTTACAGTGCCTTGCCATTGTAATATGTCTGTGGTGTTCCTGTTTGATGCCATATTCTGAGATAGAAATCAAAACAACTATAAGATTAGGCAGAGATGCTGCTCAAATAGATGGACATTTTTATAAAGAGATAATGGCAGGCATAGGTAATTAAGCATACAAAAGCCCTTATGGCTGCCTATGTCACCAAGACCTCTGTACTGTATTTGAAGAGCAATTAATCAGAATAATATGCCTGGTTAAGTTACCTGTCATTCAGTGCTGTTTAGAAAGTATGGCATTTTCAGTTGACTGGAAAAGCCTATTTGCAGTAGTGCTTAAAAATTCTTAACCAGAAGCTTGACCAGACTGTAAGTCCAAATTCTTCCTTAAGTAGGAAGCCAATTGGGGGACTCTGAGCCAGTCCTTCTCTCTCAGCCCTAGCAAAAAGGCAAACACAAGTCATTTTTGAAAAAATTGCCAAGAAAACAGCCAGCCAATTACAAGAAGTGAAGACTGACTTGAAGGCAAAGCTAAAATACAGGTAGTCCTCAATTTACAACTCAATTGAGCCCAAAATGTATGTTGCTAAACAAGAAATTTGTTAAGTGAGTTTTGACCCATTTTACGACTTTTCAAATTCAAATTTATTGGTCACATACACAGTCATACATGGTACGATATGCAGTGAAATGCTTTTCTTGCCATATTTGTTAAGTGAATCACTGATTACCCCAGGATACCAACTGTCATAAATCTGAACCAATTGCCAAGAATCCAAATTTTGATCATGTAATCTTGGGGATGCTGTAACGGTCATGTGAAAAATTGTCATGTCACTTTTTTCAGTACCATTGTAACTTCAAATGGTCACTAAGTGAACTGTTGTAAAGTCGAGGACTACCAGTACACTAAAACAGAAGGAGTCAAAATAAATTCAAACCATATAATTGTTTTTTCTTTCCAAATTATTAACAGTAGTTGTACCATAGAAAATACACTTTTTTAATAACAGCAAGAACAATAAAAACTTATTTTGACATCATTCACGTTATGAATGACACCGGATCAGAAGCATCCAATGGTCTCTTTTTACAAGGACCAGCCAAATACAATGGAAGGGTAAAAATGCCTTTGCAGCAGCATCCTTATGTTCTCCAGCAGACCTGATATTCAGAAGCCTATTGTTTCCAGACAACATGTCTTAAGATCCTTGCTTTTAAAGTAGTCCTCAAAATAAACGGGACTCCTAATACAGCGAGGGTCACCAACAGCCACCGTATCCCTTAAAGGAGAACAAAGAATCATTAACAATAGATGAAAGAACTCCCCTTCCTTTCGCTGCTGCATCACATTATACAAATTAGATCAAACCAGACGCATAATTTGCCATGCTAAATGTCCGCCCTGGAACCAACACAACGCGAAAAGAGGTCGGAAGCCCTTTAGAGCGGAATAAAGCATCTCCTCCTCTTCCCCAACAAGCAGCATCTCGATGGTCTCAGAAGGTTAAAGGTAAAGGCCCGCGTTCGCGCGCCTCGAGCGCCATCTAGCCACGGACGGAGGAGCTGCGAGTCGCGTTCGCTTTAAGGCAGCCGGCTCCGGAGTCTCGGAGCTTGAAACGCCCCCCTCCCTTCCCCTCCCCTCCGCCGTCCCCCTACAAATCCTGGCTTCTCCAGATCGCTTTAGGGAAACGCCGGGTTTCTCCAGCGGCGCTCGCCTCCGTCTAGCGTGGAGACCCCCAAAGCTCGGCGGGGCTGGGAAGAGAGAGGAGAAAGGGAGGAAAAGGAGGATAGAGAAGAAAGCTAGCGCGCTTTTGGGTTTTCCTTGCTCGCTCGTCGTGGCTTTTGGTGCGGCTCCTCGGAGGAGGAGGTTCCAGAGACGGGGGTAACCAACGGGAATAGGAATCGGGGAAGGTGAAGAAGGGGGTCCCCCAAAAGAGCAAAGCAAGTCTTTGGCAATTGCGGCTCCTGCCGCCACCGCCTTCTCCAGCGCCGCGCCGAGAGAGAGAGAGAGAGAAAAGACAGCAAGAAGCGAGCGGGCGGTGGAGACAAAAGCGGGCGAGTAGAGCCCGAAAGAGACACTCGAGACACGTTTACACACCGGCGCGCGAACCCGCGTAACACGCGAGACCCATCTTGGAAGGGGGTTCCGGCTCTCCCGCTTGCTTGCCTCCCTTGTCTCCGCCGAGCTCGGCTCGTCCCGCTCTCTCGTGGACTTTTTAGGGGGATGCCAATTCGCCTCCTTCGCCAATGTTTCACTGGAGCAAGTGGAAGAAGAGGATGGGAGCCAGCACCTCTTCGTCCTCTTCCAAAAGACCCGTCTTCGACGAGAAGGAGGACGGTGAGTGTGTCGTCCTGGCCGCGAACCCCGGGACAAGCAACGGGGCTGCCGTGCCGGGTGGGGTGGGGGGCGCTTGGCTTCTTACGCTGCGCCCGGTCCTTTGTGTGTCAGG
This sequence comes from Myanophis thanlyinensis, assembly GCA_017656035.1. Classification (NCBI taxonomy): domain Eukaryota; kingdom Metazoa; phylum Chordata; class Lepidosauria; order Squamata; family Homalopsidae; genus Myanophis; species Myanophis thanlyinensis. The sequence continues at coordinate 7,196 of JAEANM010004705.1, forward strand.
TTGGCGGGATGGGAAGGGCAGGGCAGGTCGGGAGGGCCCTTCCCAAGCTGCCCCCTGCGTACCTCCGGGAAAGGAAGAGCGACCCTCCCCGCCACTTAGCAAAGTACTCCGGGCAAACTCTAGTAGCTGCTCTGGGGTGAAGAGTATGTGTGTGTGTGGGGGGGGGGGGAGGGCTGCTTGGAAGTGAGGAAATCGGTTGCAGCAGCGAAGAGGCTGAGGTGAGGGGGCGAGAAGACCCACGCGGGAGCAGATTTTTTTCTTCTGAGGACAGTAAAGTCTCGGCTTCGCTTCGTGCCTCACGATTTTCCGAGCAACTTTTTTGGGTGGTGTGGGGAGGAGGAGGAGGAGGGGGAGCTCGCTCGTGCCTTGTCGGGGATAGATGTGGCAACGGGGACCCCTTCTCCTGAGAGCCCCATTTCATAAACGCGCAAACGCTCGAGAAAGTTACACACGCGATTTTCCCTCGAACTTGCCGGCGTAGCGGTGATCCGAATAGGATTTGGAATTTAGCAGGGGTTTAACGGACCTGGGAAGAATTTATAATGGGGATTTATTAGGCTATGTCGTTTACTAATGCGCTGTACAGACCGTTTTACCAATGGGGATTAGCCTCTCTCCGCCCCCTCGGAAGAAACGAGAAGCCTATTTTACGCCACAGACTCAACTGAAGAAATAAATGATCCCTTTTCGTGTGCTGTCTTCTTACAGCGCTAATAAATAGTAACTAATTTCTGCGTGGTTGTTCAGTCTGAGCTAAATATTGAGGAAAGGGGCTGCCAAGTACTTGGCCTTAAATTCCTAAATAAAGGTTTGAAACTTCAAATTGTTTTCCAGTCAAATCAGGACTTGTGTGTGCCTTCATGCAAAACAAATTGTTAAGTTATATAATTCTACTCTCCTTTTATATGGGTATAAATTTGTCTTGAATTTTTCTATCTTTTTGCTTTTTCTTACCACTTTAGTAGTGTAAATCCATTTCTATGTTAAGTACCACTGAGAAAACCAGTCATAAATCACTGATGTCCTCAAAAGCTATAGCTAGTTGAAGGTTTTGATAGAAAGTTATTTAGAACATTTAAAAAAAAAACTGAGCAAGCAACTGCATCTACCAAAGTTTAATAAAAATATTTTTTCAAAGTAGCATATTGAATTAGATGGATTTTCTGTATTTAATCCAGGCGGAATTAGAAAAACAGTTTTGTTCTCTGACCCAATTTGTTGATAATTTCATCCTTTTAAAATAAAATTACCGGGATGTTTCTCTGGGTTATTAAAGGGGCCAGGCTGTATTTCATTCCTAATATATGGCATAAAGCTTAGATAGACTAGAGGTTGAGAAAAGAATGGTTTTTAAAATAATAACATTTGGTTATTTCATTTCTGGAACTAAGACCAACAGTTGTTCAAACACTTTAGATACACAAAGTCTCTGTTTTTTGTCAGGCTCAAGCAACCAGAACACCTCCAAGAATGGGTCATACAGGTTTCTTTATTATCAATTGATTATATCAGTTGATTATCAATTTACAAGAATCTTGCCAGGCTGTCTGCCTTCCCTTAGGAAATAACAGACTAGACATAAGGATTTGACCTAAAAAGTTTTCTTGCTCCTATGGACTATATAACCTGAAATGTCTTTAAATCCTGCCCCCCCCCCCAATTGTGGCCCCCTCTCCTTCAGCAGGTGGTTCCAACTACACTTTTAAAAAAATTTAATTGCTCCATCATTCTAGAATCAGCAACTTTTCCAGCACTTGGCCTCTCTTAATGTGAATTCTGTTTCATGCTTAGTTTAGCACAAGCTGTCACTGGCTACCGCTGGTTGTCAAACAAGAAGCTTTTCCAGCCCTACCTGTCATGGATTGGACCTGCAACCCTTTTGCATTCAAAGTAGGCATTCTGCCACTCTGCTGTAGCCTTCTCCCTGACATGCAGACACTGTAAAATGCATCAAAGGCAGGGGGAAAGAAATATTTCAGTTGTTTATCTAGCACAATCATGTATGATTAATGTGTTATGGTTACTTTTTTGCATTTAATAATTTTGAGAAGGTGTGCAAAAGTCAACTCTGAAAGAAAAAATATGTAACATCTCCAGATCCAGGTGTTATTTTGCTCTCGGGCTGCTCCCCAAAATGACAGCTTGCAGGCCTACTTCCTGGTCTTCTGACTATACCATAGGATGAAAGACACCCACTTTTTTTCTTTTTCTTTTGAAAATGATCTTTCCAACACTGAGAAGTATAGCCTCCTCCTTACTCTGAGGCTGGATGGAAGTTTTGCTGGAGCTGGAATCTGAAAAAGAGACTTAAGGAAGTCCCCAAAGGCGAATGAAATGCAATGCAACTTTCATGAGTCATCTCTCAATGTCATATAGCATTGCTTCAAGGATCATTACATTTTTTTTTCCTTTGTAAACTTTTCTGCCCACCAGTTTGGTTAGACATTTTAGAACACAAAGGCAGCCAGAACAAAATAAACAAGTTTTTTTACACACACACACACACACACACACACCTCATATATATTTGTCTGCTTTGCTTTGTGTGAGTAGTGCAGCATCTTGATCATGGGCTTATGTGAGATAATAGTTCAAAAAGTATTCCGTTTTTATCGATATTTTATTTTGCAAACCAGGAACTTGTACTCTTTAGACTGGTACTGCATTGTACCATTCACTCAAATGGGCTGAACTGCAGTGAGATTTCCATTGCAGAGGTCAAGGAAATGTTAATAAAATCTGGAAGGAAGTTGTGGCCATAAATCCCAATTGTCTGTAATAGAATCTCTCAATTCTCTTTTGAGAGAGAGTAGTCAATTTGAGCAAGGAACTGCAAAAGGATTCAGAATAAACCTGCATAGTTCAGATGGTCTAAATCGGGGATCCCCAATCCCTGTCTCTGGACAGTACTGGTCCGTGGCCCGTTGTGGGCTATATGTAAACAGTGGTGAGTGGTGAAGCTCCATTTGTGCAAGTGGTGAGCACACACGCAAGACCATCCCTTCTCCCTTGCTGCTGTTGCTGACAGTCCACGGAGCAGAAAAGATTCGGGGGACCTCGGGTTAAATACTCGGATCAGGAAACATATTTCAGGTTTGTTCATAATATATGAAAAATGCCTAGTTACACAGCAGAAATGACTGTTTGGGTGCTTAATATTTTTTTTAATAGAACAAGAAAAGCTAATAACTTAGAAAAAAAGAAAAAAATGTAAGAAAAAAAAGCAAAGTATAAAAAGAACATCCTCTGAAAACACACAAATTTCCTATATCATGACATGGAGTGACTTTTAGAGTTCTCATCGGAATAATATGACTGAGATATCATGATGAAACAAAATGAAACAAAAAAAATCAACATCCTTTAATATTATTTCACCTCCTGTACTCATATGTATCCACAATTAAGCTTGTAGAGTCTGTAAAACTGTACAGTTGATATATTTTTACTGCTGCCACCTTAAGGTTTACTATGCCATAATTATGGTGCATAAGTATGCCATAGATGCAGAGACAATTTCTATTTTTGTTTCTTCAATTTTCTTTTACCAAACATCATGTGTTAGAAAGGAACCATGAGAGAGAAAGGGACAGAGTGGGGGAGATATATATTGATCTTTTATTTATTTAGCAAATTGATATAGCCTAATTAGCTATTTACTGCCAATGGCACTCTGATTTTTAAAGAAGGGATCCAATAGATAAAGAGAGAAATCTAGAACTTTCGGTTTCAAAGTATGTTCAGCCAAAGAAACCCTTAGTGTGTGTAACCATACTATTTGCTTTTACCCTTCTTTTGTTTAGTCTGGATGATGTCCAAATGATGTCTCCTAACAAACTGTTACATTTCAATGTTTTCCAAGTTGGACATCTGTCATCTTAACAACCTGGCTGGGTGGTTACTCAGTGTATAAGTGGAATTAATTGCACTTAGCCTGCCCTCTATGGACTGTCAACATGTTTTTGAACCCCAATCTGCTTCTTTTGAGTGAGCCAGAGCAAGGGGAGGAGAAAATACTGTTCACTGGAGGGTTTGACTTTGTGGCAGAGTATGGAAAATGCTATTTCTCTCGGTGGCAACAAAACAAATGCAAGCAATACGCATTTTCACTTATCTACACACAGTCCTCGAGTTACGATCACAATTGAACCCAACATTTATCTTGCTAAGTGAAACATTTGTTAAGTGAGTTTTGCCCTACTTTACAGCCTTTCTTGCAACAGTTGTTAACTGAATCATTGCAGTTGTTAAGTTTGGAATATGGTTGTTAAATGAATCTGGCTTCCCTGTTGACTTTGCTTGACAGAAGGTCAAAAAAGCAGATTACTTGATCCCGGGACACTGCAACCGTCATAAATATGAACCAGTTGCCAAACATCTGAATTTTGATCATGTGACCATGGGGATATTGCAATGGTTGTAAATTCAGTTCAATTCAATCCTTTATTGTCAATGCACCACAATATGAAAAATGTTCTAAATGTCGTTGTAACGTTGAACAGTCACTAAATGAACTGTTGTAAGTCAAAGACCATCTGTTCTAGGAGCCAGTCAACCAGGAGGGACTTATTTATTTTATTTATTTATTTATCAAATTTTTAAACTGCCTCTCTCCCGAGAGGGGACTTGGGGCAGTGTACAACCATCTAAAAAAACAAGGTATAAAATTATAAAAATTTAAAATTTATTTTAAAAAAAAACACCAATTAGAACCCCAAAATTAATACTAGGCCAGACCAGCCTGTTGAAACAAATGGGTCTTTAATGCACGTCGGAAGGTCTGCAGGTCTGTGATGGTCTGGATCTCCGGGGGATATTCGTTCCAAAGAGAGGGTGTCCCCACAGAGAAGGCTCGAACCCTTGGGGCTGCCAGACAACAACATCCAGGCAATGGAACCCCAAGGAGGCCCGCCCTGGCCGGTGGGAGGCTGATGGTGGCAACAGGCGGTCCCGTAAATACCCAGGTCCCAAGCCATGGAGCGCTTTAAAGGTAAGAACCAACACCTTGAATCGCACCCAAAAGGCCACAGGGAGCCAGTGTAGCTCGTGCAAGAGGAGGTGTAATATGGGAGCTCCTCGGAGCTCCCAAAATCACCCGCACGGCCACACTCTGCACCAAATGCAGCCTCCGGATGCTCTTCAAGGGTAGCCCCATGTAGAGAGCATTGCCATAGTCTAGGCGGGAAATAACAAGGGCAGAAGTGACTGTGCGAAGAGCACCCCGATCCAGAAAGGGTTCTGAAAGCAATGGGTAACTGATAAGCTGGTCACTGGCTTCTATTTGGACAGATTTATATGTATTATATAAAATTCTACCTTTATCATCTCCATTGGTTTCTAGCCATTCTGAATCAGTGGAAAATATTAGTAATCTCTGTTGAGACTACAGTGTTCATTTGAAACAGACATACCTTTTTAAGAGGAATATTTTGGGATGTGTATTTAGCATGATGACTGCAGAAGAGTGAATGCAGGTGATGGGAAAGGAAGGCAGTTCAGAAAGCAAAGTATGATTTAAAAAAAAAAAAGGCAGAGTGCATTATAGTTCAACAGTTGTAATTATATCTGTACTTTGTGTCAAATCCCATTGAATTAAGAAACATTATTTTTACAGTAACACTATAGTTACTGTACTGAAGGATGCAACAGATTATATATATTTTTGGAACTGCAATTATAACTCTCCTTCTTGTCCAATTCAAAAGAACAATTCACCAGAGCACTACAGAGAGGGCTCTTGTGAGGAAAAGATGTTATAGCTCTGGTTGAAGTTCCCATCTGTAACATGAGTGAAACAGATGCTCCAAATTAAAAACAAATTAAAGAAATGTTACCTGCATTAAAATATCAGCAACAGAGACTCCAAATAAACCTTTCCAGCCTGTCAATAAGTTCTGGCTACCATAGAAAACTACCAGGTATGATAGAGTTGTAGTCCAAAACATCTGGAGGACTTAAGATAGGGAAGGCTATTTTAAATTTGCATTAATTATTTTGTGGTTTGTTGTAGCCAGCCAGAAGTTAGGATGCTTAGCAAGCTTCCAGTTGGAAAGAACTATAGGGGACTGGCTTTTAACAAGCCATTCAAAATAATGAAGGCTGAAGAACTTGGTGATTTTGAGGTAGTAATTCTCCTTACCCAACTATCTTACAAGGTTGTTTTGTGGGAGTGCCATCATATGTATGGCCTTAAGTTCTTAAAAGTCTATCCCTGAAGTTAAACAATATCTGCCTATCTTCCTCATTTAGAGGCTACTTGAAGTTCCACAGTCTTTATATAATCTCCTTGTCAATGCCCAGATATATTAATTATTAATTCATTAATATCATGCTATCCAGGCCACCTTAGAACATTTTTAGTCAACAGGAACAAGACTAATGATTTGTGCAATGTCCTTCAGGAGGAGTCATAGATGAGACAAAGGTCAGATAAGAACAGCCAAGTCCCCAAAAGGTATAGGGGCATGGCAAACATTTCAGAAAGGACCCCCCCCCCCCTAATAAAGGTCTGGGAGGTGGAGATGTACTTTCAAGACTTGTAAGTTTCTGTTAATGTAATTTTACAATAAAGCTAGTATTAGTATTCCAGATTGGTGCTTCTTGTCTGACTAGCTTGAAGGTCTGACAAAGAAAATGGATTAGCATAAATTCTGAACCCAGGTGATGTGAAAATTTTAATTTAAAAAATAAAAAGCTAATTCCTCTGATACTTTTTTTTAAGCTGCTGCAAGTTTACAAATAAATGTTAGTACAAATGTTTCCCTATGCCTGTTGTGTGCTGTTTCATATTTGGAATCCAAGAAGCTGTACAGTATGTCTCATAACAGTCTGGGCACTTAACTAGGGATATCTGTTATGCCTAGAATAGCCTTGTTGAAAAGCCAGATGTCAAGATGTCCAGAGCCTGCCTTACAGAGGAAAGGCTCTGGCGCCTAGCAACAGCCTATCTAGTGAACATGGCCATGACAGCCAGATGAGCAAGTGCCAGCACACTTTTGGCAGGTGGGTAGGCTCGACTTTGGGGCATGGATGGAAGGATGTGTGTTAGACCACTTCTGGGAAACCTGGTGACCCTCTGCCTCCTATGGCTTCTCTCCCCTTCCTCTCCTGGGTGTAATGGCCTTTGCTCCTTTACCTGGGCAAAGGTTGGAGATGCATATAAGCAGGTTCCTCTTCTATTTGGGGCAAGGTGAGGAGTGGCTGAATGGGGTGGTGGGAGGGGCTGAGCATGGTGACCAGTGGGATTCAGCCAGTTTGCCAAACTGCACAAAAAGTTAACTACCAGTTCTAGTGAATGACTGAATCCCATTGCTCTATGTATGTATGTATGTAACTTGCATTAAGTATAATAAACTTTATGGTGCGTACTGGCTCCAGAAATGGGCTAAGCCTGTCAGCCCTCCCACATTACAAAACTAGAGCCATGGGGATCTGGTAATCAAGAGTTTCAAAATATTTTGTTGGGAGTTCTAAACATTTGCCAAGTATAAAGCTCTCATATGATCCCTGAGAGCCTTTAGCTTCCCCTATGCAAAAAGACCACAATATTCATAATATAGCTATATTGTGGTTACATAGGGGAAGGTTGTGAGCTTCCTTGGCCTAAACTTATCTTCAATTTGCATTCTGATATGAACCAATATGGGATGAAATTCTCCCTGTATTACATAGGATAAAAATATTAAGTAGCTTTCCAGTCTTGATAAACTGTAAAGTAGTTTGAGTGTGAACATTATTTTATTTCATATTCTAGCTCTTGGAGTAGAGCACAGATGCTGCTGAATTTAAGAGATTATGAAGAGATGAGGCATCCTTGACTAATCTACTTCTGAGAGCTCTTCTTGATTATTTAATACTTTCTCTTTGATGCTTTGGCCTTCAAATTGCTCCAAAGAGTTCACTGTCAAGTAATAACTGAAAGGGTAATTACACACCCTTTGTATTTCACTGAAACTAAAAGGCATGTTTACATCTGTAGTGTGAGATTTGTTGTCTCCGAAACTAATACATACTTCTTCTTGGCAAGTATTTATTTTTAGCTTGTATTACATCAGGCATGCCACAAAGATCCTGATAGATAGATAGACAGACAGACATGATTCTAGTTCTCAAAAATATTTACTAAGCATTTTGAAAAGAAAACTGTCTTACAGAGCAAAGAATGCCATCTATGACTGAAAGAAATCAACAAAAAAGGAATGTTTAAAATCCAGTTCTTAAACTTCCTTGTTTATTTATTTGCTGGAAATTAATACTGTGTATTACAGTTAGTATTACACAATATTGCATCCATTTTCATCGTGCAAATCTATTTTTGTGGTTGCTAAGAGTCTACAATGACTTGATGACATGTAATCAATCATTCATTCAGTTACAAATATCATTTACAAATAACCTTTCTGTATGAGTTGCCATACACAAGCTGTTTTTACTGTGGCGGTTCCTTCCTCCTCATTCTGACTTTTGTGCTCTCTTATCTCTAGTGAGAAAAAAAAATCAATTATTATATTAATTGCAGGCATCATTACTGACAGTGTTGATATGGTACTTACTAATTTCTAGTTCTGTTCTTCAAAGATCTTTAATATTTCTGAAGTTATGTTTCATATCATTTTGTAAATTCCAGTATTAATTGATATCAAGAACAGGCTTATATATTATTTTCTTCTGCTTAGAATCTTTATCCTCTTATAGTGTCCAGTTTCTAAACAATCACTTATGATTTACCATAATCAGGATAGTCAAATTAGTCTGTTTCCCATGAGGAGTTATTTATTTTTTATAGCTAATTCCAAAATCTTACAGTAAATGCTAACATTACAGATTCAGGAAATTGGGACCCTTAATCCAGTTAAACTTTCTTAGATTAAATAGCTTGTTGTTATTCATTTCAAATTCTTTTAAGTTCTTAAGCTTATAATACTTTTTTTTGTTCAGAGTTGAAATACTTTCCAAGACTTTTCAAACTTTTAATTCTAAAAATCTCTAAATAGCTTTAACATAGTTGATAGAGAATTATTAGAAAGTGAGGTTTGTGGATTTAGTGTTCACAAGATGGCTGATCCTATTGTCTCCTGGCATTAAAATCTGCAAAAAATTGTCCTGTGGTCTCCTTGTAAGTATTTTTAAGGTATACAAGTAGTCCTCTACTTATAACAATTTATTTAGTGACCATTCAAAGTTACAATGGCACTTAGAAAAGTGACTGATAACCATTTTTCTCATGACAGTTGCAACATTTGATCATGTAATCAAAATTCAGATGCTTGGCAACTGACTTATATTTATGATGGTTGCAGTGTCCCGGGGTCAAGTGATCAACTTTTGTGACCGTCTGACAAGCAAAGTCAACGGGTGAGCCAGATTCACTTAATAACTGAATTATTAACAACAGATGTGATTTACTTAACAGCTGTGGCAAGAAAGGTTGTAAAATGGGGTAAAATTCACTTAACAAATACCTTGTTTACCACCAAAACTTTGGGCTCACTTGTGATCGTAAGTTGAGAACTACCTTATTTTTTTCCTGAATATCACCTCTAAAGTGAATGACAACTCTATTTCCTTTGAATTCTTAATGTATTACAAAGTAGTTAGAAGAAGGAAGAACCTTTGATTTGTCAGAGTTTGCAGCAGCAAACACATTCAGAAGCACACACAAGTAACTGATTCAGCAGAATTCCACTATATATAAAACATCTCTTTATATATAAAGAGAATATATATTTTAGTATATATTTTCCAACGTGGTAATGAGTACAAGCAAACACAGGCAGAGAGGAGAGAACAGTTTCAGATCAGAGTTGCAGAGCTAAGCCACACCCTGGCTCCTTTTTGTCTCTTTTGTCCCACACAGCAACTACTCTGTTTCAGTTTCCAAACAGCTCCCATTGGCTGACTTAGTTGCCATGCCTATTCATTGGCTGACCTTGTTACCATGTCTCTCCCAAGTCATGAACTCTCACACACTGACATGATTTTGACCCCAGAGGGAGAAATACCTTACTTGGGATCAGGAATTTGATAATCTGGGGAACTTTAAAGATCAAATAAACCCGGGGCCAAATTATTGATGAAGGTTAACAATCTTTATAGATAGAAGTTGTGTAAAAATGTTTGGAAGTTACATGGTGCATTGAAATGATGTTGAGCGTATGAAACGGGAAGCTGATGAGAAAGACCAGGAATAAATATAATGCATAAAGCAAAATACATATATTTTTAGATTGGCTTGTGGAATGTGCCTGAGCAAAAAGTGCAATGTCTTGGGCAATTTGGGATACACTCTGTTCATTATAACTCTTTCCCCCTCATACAGGGTCTCCAAAGCTTGGAGATTAGTTTTGAAAAAGAGGCAGGGGAGATTAATGGACAGATAAAATAATAGTATCTGCATCTCCATTTCAGAACAGTAGACCTTGTCAGAAATTTCAAATGTAGTCTTTACCACAACTTCTTTAATATGACTCTTGACTTATCTATGTAAGAAATCCATCCTTGAAGCTCATACAAATAGAGAACGAGAAGGTGCCTTCCCTAAGTTTCCTTTAATTTTTAGCAGTCTAGCACATGGGTTTCATCTCTAACAGCACACCATTAAGATTACTCTCTGGCTAAGCAAACTATTTAAAACTCCAGTCTTGAACAAAGGATGTTCATTAAAGCATAAGCAAAAGACAGAATTTCAGAATTAATTGGTTTCTTTATTTAAAAAAAAATAAAAATAAAATGACAAGTTGCAGAGCGTGCATTCTTTAATTCTTTCTAACAACTTTATTAACAGTGATGTTTCTTGTGTGTAATGCATTATGTTGGGCATCTGTGTGTGTGTTTCTATTTTCCTCTCATGTTCCTTCACTCTTTGCGAAGCACAGGACATGCCTTATATGTGTCAATTGAGCTCATACGACCCAGAGGGAAGTGTGCTTAGCATGGAGCTGTCAGCAGCCTTTCTCAACATTTCTCAAGCTCAGTACAACTTTGATATGTGTGCACATCAATGCCTAGAATTCCTCAGCCAGCATGCTGGTTTATCCCATTATATTAACTGTATTAATAATTATTTGATTTGTATTGATCTTTTAGGAGTTCAAGGTGGATGTCTGCTCTTTAAGGTGCACCTGGTCAGGAAACAGACATGATTAGAACTACTGGAACTCTATTTTATTGTTAAAAAATGTAACAGTAAGTTGAAAACCTGGCAGAGATTCTGTCTCTTGTCTCTTATATAAAAAATGATTGAGGCCAGGCAGTTTTGAGTTTCTTTCCCACTCATTCCTCCCTTCCTGGGCCAAGCTAGTTTTTATGTAATATCGATAGTGTTCTTTCTTCAGGGCCATCTCCTCTACATAGGCATGTGTAGTGCGCTCTTCCTATTTTGCTCAAATCAATGGGCTGACAGAAAGTGTGATTTGCCCAACATTATCCACTGAGCTGTCATAGCTGAGGGTGGAATAGAAGCTGTGTCTCCTATTCCTAGTCCAGATCCTTAACCATTACATCATATGGTTGTCTTTACAATAGGGCTCCATTGGGTTCGGTTTTCAGAAAGTTACCCTGATAGAGAAACAGATTGACATACACATAGCAAAACTTCAGAGATCCCTTATGTGATTTTTATTCCAATATTCTGTTGCGGTGGAAAGAATAATAAAAGGAAACGAAATCTGAATCCTTAAGAATATCTCTCCAAAAAAGAGCAAGGAATGTTTCCTGAGAGACCAAAGAAGACTTCATATCTTGATTATATTTTCCCACCCATTGAGTAAGTTTCAGAAAGTTCAGATGCATTAATGAGCAGTTGATTATGTATTCATCAAGTGATTCCTTCACGAACCAGTTTAGCAGTAAAACTGAATCATGGGAGGAAGTCAGCCTTGGTCATATTATAATAGAAATGTTAGTTTAGAATATGCCTGCGTTCCTTCAAAGACTAGAGTTACATTCTAATGGAAAGGAAAGAAAGAGCTGTGTTTTCACAAATATTTTTTAACAAAAACGAGTGTGAAGCACTTGCTATCAAGTACAAGTTTCCACTGAATACATAGTTACTGTTTTTGACTTGATTAAGGCAGCCATATGAAGTGGCAGTAATTCAAATGTTTTCTGCCAAAGTGCCAGTTCTCTTCTTGGCTCAAAAAAGCAAAAAGAAAAACATAACCAGCAAAAAAAAAAAACCAATGTGAATTTATGAAAAAATTAAAAGATGACCTGGAAATTATGCCCCTTTACACATTCCATGCACTAAGAATTGTCTGAAATACTTGGAAGACATTTGTTCTCTAGTACTTTGGACACATTCGAGTACTTCGGGCTTCAGGAGTTATATTGGACCCCGAAGGCTCTTAAAATCTGTAAGCAGCATTTGAAATATGGTAGTGCAGTCATAACTGAATTTTATTTGATACTAGTAGGAAACACTTAGGCTCTCATCATGTTGTTTCCATTCTCATGAAATTTGGCTTAAAAAAATTGGGTAAGGTTTTGACACACCCACCCCTTTCCCCTTTTGAAAAATGTAATAGGGGCATTTGGAAGTTTGTCTGTAATCAATATAAACCATATCTTTAGGAAGGTTGATAAAAGTCATGACATATATTACTTTTATCATGTCTTTCATCTCGAAACTCTCTTTGTGAAGTTATCATTCCGTTAGTGATTATGGAAGGAAACTGAAACACACCATGACCCAACTGGATTCAGTTATTACAGTGAATTTTATACATTACTGATCTGTGCTGAAATCAAATCTAGAAAAAAATAGTCAGGTCAGACCTATTAAATAAGTAAGAGCCATAATTTTATATCATTGTTCTTCTAGTCCAGCAATAGGAAACTACGGTAGATATCCTATGGATGTTTTGAATGACAGCTTGTGCTTGTGTTCACTTCTGTTCATATAATCAGCAGTCAAAGTTTATAGGAGTTCCAGTCCAAGTCACCTAGAGCACCTTAAATCTACTTGTTTCTAATGGGATTGATTGTAGCTATATTGAGCCAAGGCAATATATCAGCCTCCAGCCGACTGGTGCGTTCCCACAGAGCAGGCCTCCTCGGGGTCCCATTGTCGGGACGTTGTCATTTGACAGTCCTGAGGGTACGAGCCTTCTCTGTGGCTGCACCCTACTTATGGAATGAATTGCCCCTGAAGATTCGGACCATTGCTGACCTGCAGACCTTCTGGCGCATGTTAAAAACCCATTTATTTCAGCAAGCCGGTCTGGCCTGACACTTAGCGGGGTTTTAATAATTTCATTTT
>JAEANM010004706.1:5089-20452 GCA_017656035.1 Myanophis thanlyinensis
GTGTATGTGTGCGTGTGTGTGTATACACAAACAAGGGAATAATTCAGAGTGCTGGTGATTCCCTCTAAAGTACTACATAGCTTGATCCTTGCTGAGACCACACACACCAAGCAGAATCTGCTAATTCAAACACTGCCTGTACAGGAAGATCATTGAAAGTCCTTATTCCTTGCCGGCTGCACAGAATAAAGGGGCAGGCATCCCCTGTGGAAAATCCCTTTTTATAAAACATCCTCCCATCAGATATGAGAACTAAATCCCTACTTTTAATATTCAGGACAGTTTTTTTACAGGTTTTTTTTTCCAACAGGAAGTGAGGTAAGAGTAGCTAAAGGTACCTGAGTTTGTGATGAATCTTTGTTGCCTGAGGTTATATAGAGGTATGATATTATGACTGTAATACTTTCATTGCTGACTGCTTTTATTTCTGACATATTGATAAATTCTGATCATGTGGACGGTATTACAACATATTTCTATCTTCTATGTCTGACTTAAGAGTCAGGTGATTGAAGTGGCATAAAAGCACTTGTAACAAATAAATAAAGGCATCATCTGGAATACCTACCTTGCTTCCCTTCCTGGGACTTGTTGGGCACTTCCTCCACGCAGTCTGAGGGGAACCAGCCTACACGACCCTTTACCTGTCCCTCCCAGAAGCCGCCTTCCCCAACACTCAGCACTGCAAAGGAGATAGGCATTGTTAGGGGCATAAAGAAACTAGGGATTGTATGAGGGTAGGCCAGCTGTTTTCTCATTGCCCTATAGCCAGTTTGGTACAAGAGCCTAGACCAAATCTACACCTAACATCATCTATCATTGTTAGGTGATCCACAGTCTTTTGGCCTAGATTTACCTAGAAGATTATGTGCAGAATAACCAACTGAATTTAATTTGCTGCCTTTCTAATTTTTTTAAAAGCATGGAATATTTTTGAAAACTATACTAAAATCTTGCCTTTAGCTTTCCCAGAGAGTCCCAAACTCCAGCACTCTTTGTTGAACAACAATTTGACTGTCTATTGAATCTTACTTGCCTGTTGATATAAAGATGCAGTCCCCCACCATACCTTAGAAAATCAAACTTTTAGTGGGCCAAGGACCCTTTAGGTTTGTTCACCAAGGAAAGAAATGACTGATGAACTCAGCAGGTATGGTGAGGGGTGGGAAGAGGATAGCGTTGTGACTCTTTAAACTCTGCCATCTGAGCCCCAGCGCATTGTAACACAGAATGCTTTAAATGAAATTGGCTCTTTTTCCTATTTGCTTTTTCAGATACTGTAGACATCCATCATCTCCCCCTTGCATTTTTAATTTTGTTCTACAAAATAGCATAGGGGACTTGCAATAGTTTACACTCATGGGAGGGAAGAAGGAGGAAAGGGTTAACTGCAATGGAAGCCTTCTGGCATTAAACTCACCCTTATATGGCCACTGCCTTAGTTATGCTGTTCCAAATCTTTGTTTATATTTCCCTCAACTGGAAATAAATCGGACAACAAAGAAAGGAATATCTCATGGTATGAAAGTCCCACAAACTATACCTGTTGAGATTTTTCTTTTTGTATATTAAATCTGCAGGAGGCCTTTGGACTTCTGCATCTGATCACCACTCTATTCTACTGTACATGAAAACCTGAAATCAGGCTTCTTATCTTAGGATGTGTAGTATCCCGCTGCTCCAGTAATTTCATAGATTATCTGTATAACCATCAATTTAGGGAAGAGCCAAGAGCACCAAATAGCTCTTAGCTAAATAAAAGATCAATTTGGATATTTGTAAAGGCAATCTGGCAGCTTACTAAGCAGAGAGCAGGAAAAAGAAAGGGGTTGAGAAAGATAAATAAATTTGATTCCTGTAATATCCACTCTGGGATTTGACCCTCACTGTCACTATCATGTCAGCTTTTATATCTGAAGCAATGTAATCATTCACAGAAAAAAAGTCTTCAATTCCTGATTTAGAGCAGTATATTTCTGGCTTGTATTTTTTAATTTGAAACTCAGTTTTAGTGGACCTTACTGCAAGAGACAAAATCTTAAATGAAAAAATTGTGAGCATAGATATTCAACCTGAACATAAATAAAAATGGAACATGGTTTTTTTGGGGGGGTTGGAGTGGAGATAGCACCATGCATGAGAAATGCAACAAATACTATAAGCAATATACAGGTTTTTAAAAGAAAAGATATAAACTGAAGAAATGACTTGCTTTTCTCTTAGAGTGCTATGTACTTTAGGGGTAGTATTCAAAAGAATCAGTAAATCAAAATTGGGGTCAATTATGCATTATTTAAGAATATCTTTCATTGAACATCACAGTCTCTGCAAGTAAAAAGGCTGCCTTAAAAAAAAAAATTTTTACCTCCAATGTTAAAGAATAAAAAGAACCATGAAATTATTTTACCAGCCAAAACCTCAAGATTCAATCTCTGCATCTCCATCTAAGTGATCAAGATTATGCAAAAATCCTCTGGCCTAAGACTCTAGAGATCTACCTCCAATTAGGTTAGAAAGTTCTGGGTTAAGAGGACAAATTAATGTGAGTTTGGATAACACAACTTCTCAACTTTCATTAGAATAATGCAGATTATCCTTTTTTTCGATATCAAATGCTTCCTCATTTACAAAATTCTAATCCTGCTACTATTCTCTAGACACATACACACAAAAGAAAAGGCCATGAACCACTCACATGTAGCTGGCTGATACACACCAAGACATTGTAGACACCAACAAGAAACTATGTACACAAACACAAGCCAAGCCTCACAAATAGCCTGGCTTTTAAGCTGAGCCAAACACAAGGTTCTCAAAGCATGAAGTAGGAGGCAGCCCCTCACCAATTTAGAGAGGTCTAAAGTCCTTCCTATCCTCAATCCCCCCTCCATTTATATATGTGTGTGCATATATATATCACTATTTGTTTCCATGTTCTGTTAAGGATTAAGTATGGATTTCCTTACTTGGGTGGGATGAACTGTATGCATGTTTATCAAAAAAACATGTGCAGCAACTTCTGTTTTTTTTAATGTCCTCACTTTTCTCTCCGTTAAGTCCCTGACCTACTTCCCTTAGTAGAACATTTCTAGATGGTGAAAATCAATAAGGCTTGAAGGATTCAAAAGAACTGAAAGGGATGGATTAAAGATTCTTTCCTGCTGCCCTTCCTCCGCACTTTAAAGAAAGTGAAGGAGATTTTGAGAGGTCAAGTCAAAGTGTCCTGGACACAGGAATCTTGCCCAGACATCTTCCATCAGGTGATTCTCAAGAATCAGGTCTCCTAATTTTTTAAAAAAGGATCTTTCTTGGAGAGGACCAAGTTTCTTACTCCTTCAGTTCAAGGAGGCTCACTACAACAGAGTTTGAGAACCTCTGTGCTATGCCGAATGATGTCTCCCAGAGAAGCCGAACAATACTGTAGACTCATGAAGAATCCCTGGACAATCCAAGGGTGTGCACAAAGATCAACGTACCCTTGATCTTCTCGCCCTTGCTGATGGAGAGCTCACCCTCACCCTGGGCCTGGTAGGGTTTTACAGCCATGAACGTGCGGCCAGGCACAGCCGAATAAAGTTTCCGCTTCACACCTCTACTGCTCAGTGTACTGCTTCCAGCAGATTCTTTCTGGTAGCCGCTGGAACTGCCAGGAGATGGAGGGAAAAAGAAGCCAAGATAAAAGCAAGTACAATGTAATGAATTACTTTGGACTCCTCTTCACTTTTACAGGAGAAACTATATTTTCTGGCTTATTCTATTTTTTTTTTCATAGTAGTTCTATTAGAAGTAAACTACAAGTTAAATTAAAAAGATGAAATTTTCATATATGCCTTATTTTGAAATAAGTGCCTTCTGAGTACCAGAACTGGGATTATAGTCTCTTTCCATGACACCTACTGAGAGGTCAAAAAAGCAAGGTGGTGGTTGCAACAGCACAATGAACCCTTAGTTCTTTGTATATGATGATGATGATGATGATGATGATATTCCGCCCCTCAGATGTTTGTGCATTTTTTTCCTGATGAAGAATATCAATATCAATAATAATTTAGATTTATATACTGTCCACAGTGTTTTACAGCACCCTCTGGGCAGTTCATAATGTCAGCATTATGAACTGGGTTCATAACAAACTGGGTCCTCATTTTACTGACCTTGGAAGGATGAAAGGCTGAGTCAACCTTGAGCTTCACCAGGATCGAACTCCAGGCAGTGGGGAGAGTTTGCCTGCAAGTATTCTAATTACTGTGTCACCAGGGTGAGTTCTGCCGGCTAAGTTCCTTTAAATGTTGCTGCACTATAACTCCCATCAACTTAGGCAGTGGTGAAGGATGTTAGAAATATAGTTCAGCAATATCTGGTGAGCTACATACAGGTAGTCCTTGACTGTAATGTAACCTGGAATTTCTTTTTTTTGTAATTTTTTTATTTTATTAAAAAATTAAAATATAAAACTCCAAAAGATTAAAAAAACAAACAAACAAAATACACAGAAAATAAGATATTAAAATGTAAGAAAATAAAAAGAAAATGCAATAAATAAACTAACTAAACTATATGCATATTATCTCCCCAGTTGAATACTGATAGATACATCATTGGAATATTAATTTCCCACCTTTGATAAATCAGGCTCAAAACCTTTTTAAACTACTAAATCTATTTGCAAATTATTAACCTAGCATCTGTATACTATATCAATGACAAAACATTTAATAGGAACAACAATAATGATAAAAAAGATAAAGTTAAAAGTTTCAAAATTCTCTATTAACAAAATATTGTTGTAATCAGCTCATGGGAAATTTTCCATGGCATCTTATCATCCCAAAAGTCAACATCAATTTGTTCTGGATCAAATATCCATGTCTGTTTTTAAATTCTATCTCTTATCAGTTGTTGTCTGATTAAATATAATAAGCTCAATCTCCAAAATTGGTCAATCTTCCCAATAAACTCCAGATAAAATTTGTTCCCAATTATGTGTGATAAATCCATTCCCCCATCTCCTTCGATCCTCCTGCATTATTAATATTACTGTGGAAGTTTTAATTCTTGATGTATGATCCTAAATCCCCAGGTACTCTTGGCAAAGGCAACTGAAATAACCAAATAAATAAATAATACTTATAAATAAATTTTAGCTCAAGATGTTCTCTGTTAAGAATTCAGAATTCTGGCTCCATAATAATTCTTTAATCTTTCTCTTGCCACACAACCTCTGAGAATAGTAAAAAATATTTATGTCACACCTTTTCTAAAACAGCAAAGCTTTTTGATCACACTTCATCTTATAGAATATTTAGAGTCTGATTTTGTGGACCTAGCTTTCTTCAGATCAAGTCTTTAAGTCATGTGCTGGGTCACCATTCTAAAAACTACTAGATAGAAAGAGCCCAAAAAAAAGCAGCTGGACCCAGAACTAAAAATAATTCTCATTTCGTTTCATTTAAATTCTATTAAGCAACTTTAAGTTGAATATACAGGTTCCCCTTTACTTAATTTCTTCCATTTGCCACATCAGAATTGACAATTTAGGCCTTTTAGGGTGTTTAGGTGAAACATTTCGGTATTAGAACCCAGTTCTCTCCCCCCCGCCCAAAAAAAACCCTCCAAAAACCTCAAAGAGCTAGTATTATTACTGGGGAAAGGTTTCAGAAAAAAAAACATCAGGCTTTCCTTAACAAAATAAGCAGGAAGAAATTTAACAGCTCAACACATTTTGAAGTAAATAATTACATGAAATGGGGGCAGGCAAATATTTTATAGAAAGAGAATATACTTTTTAAAAGTTTGAGGTTTGTATTTTGTTTTGTTTTAGATTTTTTTTGGGGGGTGGGTGTTGAGTTTTTGAGGCAGTGAAGTTCAAGGAACTTAGGCTAGAATTTAGCTTTCTTTTTATTGTTTGGGTCCCTCATTCAGCACAACAGGTATTGGAAGCTTATCACTGATATTTGAGAGTAAGGACAAGGAGGGGAAAACTAGGTCTGTTCTAAATTTGAACATAAGTGGTATAATTTTTGAAGAATTTTTTTTTGGGGGGGCAGCAAAAGATGAGGCTGAGAAACAATGGCTTATGCCCCTTGGATTCCCATTCCCTATGGCTTGGGACCCAGGTACTTACGGGACTGCCTGTTGCCACCACCAGCCTCCCACTGGCCAGTACGTTCCCACAGGGCAGGCCTCCTTGGGGTCCCATTGCCTGGACGTTGTCATCTGGCAGCCCCGAGGGTTTGAGCCTTCTCTGTGGGGGCACTCTCCCTTTGGACCATTACAGACCTGTGGACCTTCCGACGCACATTAAAGACCCATTTGTTCCAACAGGCTGGTCTGGCCGAACATTAATTTTGGGGTTGATTGGGTTTTTTTAAAAAAATTAAATTTTAAATTTTTATAATTTTAATTGTTAACCATTTAATTTATATTTTAAGTCTATTTTTATATTTTAAGTTTATTTTTTAGATGATTGTACACTGCCCCGAGTCCCTCGGGAGAGTGGCGGTTGAGAAATGCAAATAATAAAATAAATAAAATAAAATAATCACTCTCTCTTATATGCATGCACCACTTAAGATCGTAAACCCATGGTGAGTAGGTGACCTAATGTTAAATCTTTCCCTTCTTCTACAAACCCATCAGATCACATCTATTTATCCAAACCAATTCTGAATATGGATCTCCAGTCTTACCTGGGTCGACCACGCTGTTTTTTGGCCTCATCTGTGTGGCGTCCCCGTGATGGCGAGCGGCTGCGAGCACCACGGGGACTGCTGGAGCTACGCAATGTTCCTGTGGTGATCTTCTGGCCCTGGACTGCTACTGTGGCAGGGGGGATAGATGGCTGGGCATAAAGCATCCAGTCTGGAAGATTCATGCTGGTATCACTGTTGGCTCGCAGCAAAGTATGTGGCACTGTAAGGTTCTGAGGGCCATCCCGGCGCCGGCTGGCATATTGGGGAGTTTCCTGGAAAGGGACTAAAAAGAACAGTAATGTTAGTAATAAGCCAAAAAAGAAAAACAGGGAGCGCTGATGATAGAGAATGATGATGCTGTGGTTTAAAATATGCAGAAAATCCTCCTTTGAATCTGAGGAGCCAAGCAGGGGCTTGAAAACATTTCTGTTTTCATAGTTCAGGTTAAACTCTCTACCCTGACCCTTGCCTCACCTGCTGATGAAAATATATGATACCCATTTGTTCAATTTGGATCCTTAGATCCTTCTGGTTCTTGGCTTTGCTGAGAGAAGGGGGCATTAGAGAAGAATGTGCAGTAGCTAGAATACAGTACTGCAGGCTACTTCTGATGACTGATGGCTGTCTGCAATTGGGCACTTTGAATCTCACCAGACTCAAGGTTGACTCAGCCTTCCATCCTTCCAAGGACCCAGATTGTTGGGGACAATATGAGGACTCTGTAAACCACTTAGAGAGAGCTGTAAACCACTGTGAAGCGGTATATAAGTCTAAGTGTCATTGCAGTTATTGGGATAGCTCCTGATTTACAAATATGAAAACCCTGAAAGGGGGGAACGTAAGGAATGTGAATGAAGGACAACCCAAGAGGAAACAGGCTGAACAGATCTTTGCCAAAAATTTCTTTTGCAGATCCTCCTTTCCCTTAGCAGGTCTCTACTATAATTTGCTTGCAAGTTATATCTATGAGTTGTGTTCTGGCTGCATAGTGTTGCCAATTGCAGGAGGAGGACACAAAGCTGATTATATTCCAGCAGGAGGAGTTGATTGGAGGTTATGGATCTGGTAGATGGCGTGTAGGTCTGAACAGGGTGCAGAATCCTCTTAAAGGGGCCCAAAGCAGAGAAGCAGTAATGCTAATTGGTTCTGGTATTGCATGTTGACAGTTCGGGTCACCAGGGCTCTGAACCTTGGTTCTACAAGAAGCTAAAAAAAGCCCTGACAGTTTCGTGAGGGTAAGCTAATTATTTGCTTGAGGAAAAAATGTCAGGAACAACAGTGCAGCAACTAGGAAGAAAGAGTTTTGCACTGAAACAATGCACCTTCTGAAATGAAAAACAGACTCTCTGTCACAGAGTCCAAAGGATGTCAAATTCCTGTCAGTAAGAAGAGCTAAGTCACATACCCAGCAATACAAAACCTCAATAATAAGTGAAATTCCTAGCTGCAGCCATCACATTTCTTCTTCTTATTGTCTCCCTAGAGATAAGGCAGCAAAAGAGAGGAATGGTACAATCCACATTCTGTTGTACTCATAAGGGCTTTTTAATTGTGTTTATTTATTGTGTTTATATGATTTCTAGCCTACTTTACTAACAAAAATAATCCAAACATTGCCACATGCATTTAGAATGAGACAATAATTTTTACAGGAAAAAAAGCAAAAAGCAAGGTAAACATCACTGGTACAAAAAGACTTTAAGCTACATTTAAACTGATTCAGTTCCCAGGGTAACTTTCCCCATATCTCTCCACAAACAACTCGGAAATCATTAGTTTTGTCTAAATTCTGAAATGTTTGCTAGTAATCCTTAGCTTCTCTGGAGAACTACATGTTCTGGGGTTTTATTTGTATATGTAAGTTTGGAGATGTGGTGAATCAATAGCTGTGATATGTACAAAAGCAGGTAATCCTTGTTTAGAAACCATAATTGGAACCAGCAACTCAGTTGTTAAGTGAAGTAGTCACTAAGTGAAACCACAACTGCCTTTATGATCTCACTTCAACTTTCATAGACTGAATGCGATGATTGACTGTAAAATTACTTTTTCATCATCCTCATAAGTTGCTGAATAAGTCACTAAACAAGGCTACCTGTACTTTTGTAGAGTGTTCACATCAGTCTCCTTTCCTCAAATCAAACTTACCTACATCTGAATCTCGATGGCTTTTGATCAGCTCCCCCAACTCAAAATTTCCTGCAATGACTGCAACCTAAGATAGAAAGAAAATGTATCCATATAAACATAATCTTTCTTGCTCTACCTTTCTCTCTCTATATATATAAGTATATAGATATTTTTTGGTAATGTGGGACTTGAAGTACCAAGATGCTTACCACCACCCCCTCCCAAAACAGTATAATTTAAAACCCCTGAAATCTTTTTTAGATTTCAAAATTCTTGCCCAGGTATGAAAAGTGGCCTTAAAAGGTTGCTGTCTTATCTCTACATACAGATAGTCCTTGATTTGTAACCACAATTGGGACCAGAATGTGCTTATAAAGTCACATGACCATATTGCTTAGTGACAGCAATCCCAGCATTCCTTGTTGCTGTCATTAAGCAAATTCCATTGCCTGTTAGTCAAAGACCCTCCCCAATCTAAGCCATTCTGGGCTTGGTTCCGCCCAACCTGAGATTTGCTAAAATAAGGGATTGCCTCTAACTCCCTCCATCTTCCTATCTTCCCCTGATCTCTGCTCTTTTGGCCACCCTGCACTCTACCTTGGGGCTTCTTGGTGTGATGTGACTCTAGGATTACAAGAAACCTGAGCACAATGCAAAGCCACATCCGCCTTTGGAAGTCTCAGCCACCCAAGCAGTGAGATGCAAAGCCACCGTGCCCTGAGAACCTCCAACAGCCCTGTGCAAATCTGCAGTAGCCTGGGAAGCTCCAACAGCAGCGGCCTGGGAAGCCAGCAGCATGGCGCAAAAACCAAAACAGCCCAGAAAGCTCCAGCAATGTGGTGCAAAGCCATAGCTATGCCAGGAAGACCCAGCCATCCTAGCCCAGAGACCCTTGTTGCTCTGCATTTTGAGATGCTAGCTAACCTTCTCTGTCTTTTTATTCCCACTGCTGATGATATGTGCCTGTTTTGACTCTACACCTGGCAGCTGCTGGCCACATGCCGCCATGTTTTCCAGGTCTCATGAGGGAAGTGCTGTACCTGATCTTGGGAAGAAAGCCTCATGTAACCAGCAGCTGCCTTGTGAAGGGCCAGGCTGGGCATGCTTGGTCAGCAGTGGGAGCAAGAAGATGGCGAGGGTCAACCAGAGCAGCAGGGTTTCTAGAGTGCAGGGATCCCAAATGGCATAGATGGGGGAGAGATAAGTAGATAGGGGGAACTGAAGCTCCACTGTGATCGTAAGTGTGAGCAGATTATCAAGCATCTGAATTTTGATCACGTGACTTAGGCGGGGTGCCTCAACATCTGTAATTTCAGGAACCAGCCATGTCCGTTTGCTCAGTGCTGCAGTAACTTCGAATGATTTCTGAAGAAATGTAACTCAAGGACTACCTATATGAGAAATAGGTACTGAGAAATCCTTAAGAAACTGGGTATTTCTCAAGAGTGATCTTTAATTCAAGCTGGGGAAGATGACCGTACTGCTTCAACACATCTGACTAATACCAGATAGGCAAAGGCTGGCAAAAGCAACATCCATGCTTACAAGGAAAGACTATATGCAGAATCTACCTTCTGATGTCTTCAATACCTTATTTTATTCCAATATCATCTGAGTCCGATGTTGAGCCAATGCTAGGGGGACATGAGTCATTCTCAGTTTTGGAGATTTGAGACAAGGAGAGGGTCGGGCTCTACTCCCTCCTCCCAATTATCTCCTATACAGGTGATGATATGCTGGGACTGCAGTACTAGTGACAACTTGGGGACCTTAGTGCCAAAATCAAGAATTTATAGAAACTGGTAATATATATATTACAAATGTACCAATTTCCTTGAGAAAAAATATGAACAGAAAATTGTATTGTGATGTCTGCAAGTTGAGACACAGGAGTCATGACACAATCTCTCCTTTTCCTAAAATATCAAATTAAATCTACAAACACCCACGTTTAGAGGCTCTAATGCAGAAGCACTAGAAAAGAGGGAAGGTCAGGGGCTCTGCTCTAGGATGCCTGGGATCAAACTGCCAACATGCTCTGCTCTTATTCTCTCTTGGACTCAGCTCACTGCACACCTGGAAGGCAGTTTGACCATGGTTGTTCTTGATCTCTTTGTTAGCTCCTCGGTATAACAGGATTCGGGCACAGCTTTCCTGGGAAACAGAGAGGGGAGAAGAGAGAGGAATAGAGCCCAAGGAGAAATACATAAGAGACAGCTTCCATGTTTAGCAATTTCAGTGGATAGAGGGGAGAGTATTAGGAATGGACTTTTTAGAGATGGGACTGACTTTGGTTCTTTTTACATTTCTGTGCAGATTAACTCTGCCCTTCTTAAATGTATATATGTATATTATGTTACATTATATGTATATATTATACTATATTACTATACTATACTATACTATACTATACTATACACTATAATTATATTTTTCTCAGAATAAATTTTGAAGTTTGAACTTTTTGGGCCACATTTGGTATTCTGAGAAAAAGAAATGGCTGCCAGGGGGAGGAGTCACCCATCACAAAATGGTTGCCATGGGGAGTACTGCATAGCCCATCACAATATATTCATTTCATGGAAAATAACACTTAGGAAGCTGAAGATGCTGATTTCTGGTCAGACTCTGTATTTTACTTTGTAAAAATGTCTCTTAGTCTCTGTGGGTCCAAAAACATTCAGGAAATAAACTCAGCAAGGAGGTGGATTCTAATGCTTCACTATGAATTATTCCCCATTAACTAAAATTAAAATTTAAAATAAGGCCAGCAAAATGAGAAGGTGAGCATAAATGAAGTAGATTGATGATTTTGTCCCTTTTGAAAATGGTAAACCCAAATAGATCAAATTATTCTATCCTCTCCCTCTTCACTATTACATATCTATAATCCCTGCAATATATGAGAATGTCTCATTATATACTATAGATAGTGCAGAGTGGGACGAGCATTTGGCAGAAGATTATCTTTGATCAAGATGTGCAAGATTTTGAAAGACACTGGTAATCTATGTGTGATCTGGGCTATATAACTTTGTTTACTAAATAAATAAATAAAATTTAAAAAATCAAAATGGTGGCTGTGCACAAATAAAATAGGCATGGTTTTCATCTTATAATTGTGGTTGCCATGTTAATTTATTTGACCATCCCTGTGAACAGCTCTCCCTCAGATTACAATTCTGGGCAAATCAGTATTTTTCAAAGCTGAAATCTGGAAAGGAAAGCTGCATTTGAGTGGAATGCAGTACTAATACTAATATTGGAATGCTTCCAAATTGGCCTGGTTGCCTTCAAGTTGCTTTCAGTATCCTCACCCTCACAAATTGTAATGGAATAGTGGAGGATGGGTGAGGGCAGAATCCCCTTTTTTGTGTTCCTCTAAACTAAACAGTGCTTCTCAATCTGGCAGCTTTCACATTAGTACACTTCAACTGCCAGCATCCTCCAGCAGGCACGCTGGCTGAGGGATTCTGGAAGTTGAAGTCCATATATCTTAAAGTTGCTAGATTGAGAAATAGTGCCCTAAAACATAATTGTAGATGTTGTTTCCTGTTTAGTTAAAGGAAATTTCTCATGTTAAAAAATTCCAGAGTAAATCATTAATTCTATGGGAATAGAACCAGAAGATCATGGGTTCTCTCCTGCCTTAGGCACAAAGCCAACTTAGGCCTGTCAGATCCTCTCAGCCTAGGAAAGAGGCAATAACCAGTTCCTTGCCAAGAAAACTATAGGGATTTTTGCAAACAATCTCTGACAATTGGACACAACTAAATGGAAGAAAAAAAATTAAAAGAAATAAATGAACTTTTCTTTTCTGTTTAATGGCAGAAAATCCCAAAGAAAGCAAATTTAGATTTCGAACCTAGACTCAGATAATTCCTATCCTGATAAATGGAAGATGATGGAGTTTAAAAAAGGAATTCACAAGGTTTCTGCCATCTATCTGATAAACTAATTAATTAAAAATATTTCTAAAACTTTGGAGGAAAGAGGGTGGTATGCCATGCACTGCACTACTAATGACATCAATATTTATCATGAATGTTATTGTTATTTTATATCTAGGTGCTACGTGAAATGCTGCCATGATACAAATAGGGATACCTAACTATAAGAGGACATACATTATAACCACTCTTTGTAAATTACGCCTAGAATGAAAGGGTGGCTTAATTCCATACTGTCTGAAATATAAAGAAAAACTGAGTGAAAAATTTCCAGATAATCAGATTTATTTGGGGAAAAAGAAAGCAAATGAGAGGAGGGAGGATGGAGTAAGAGGAGGAGACACAGATGTTCAAATAACAGTAATAATGTCAATCTAATTTATTTGCTTTCATTTCATCTACTTGAGTAGATTGTTGCACTTCACAATACATGAAGAGTTATTGGCAGAAAAGATGGGCTAAGGAAATGTTAGTTTCTTGCAAAATAATTCTGGTCATGTGCTTGTACAATTTCAAAGACGACAGACTAAGTGAACACACACAAGTTTATGGGGGTTTGTGGACAATGACAGCTAGCCTTCTACCTGAGATAGAGTGCAGGTTGGATCCATAGTAAAATAAGCTATTTATCTGATGCAGGTGATCAAGATAGCCTTTCAAATTTTATACAGAAAAATGGTTTCAATTTCACAATAGTTTTCATCTTCCATGAGATAAAATTTGGACAACCATTTGTCTGAAATGGTATAGGGTTACCTGCTTAAGTAGAGGGTTGGACTAGAAGACCTCCAAGGTCCCTTCCAACTCTGGTATTCTGGTATTCTGTTTATTTGGGGTGGGTTGTAGGAAATTGTCCTAACAGGTAGAATATATGTGATTATTCCCCAATTGTGTAACTTACTGTTATTTGCCATTCACAGTCACATTTTTGCAATTTGGTGACAAAACATATACCTTTTTAAATCAATTGAAATATTAAACCCATCAATTGGTTTAGATATAAGGGGGAAATAAATTGAGAAAATGAAGTGCAAACATATACCTAGGATAATGATCAATGTAGGTATCAGCCCCACTAGAAAGACTAGGAAATCAATTCTATGTGAAGGCTAAAAGTATTTGTATTGAGATTAGTTACAATACAGAATCTTGCAAGTTTACTTCTATTTTTCCTTCCCTTTTTCTTATACCCACTGAATTAGGGAGATATCGACATTGGAGACACTGACATTAGGGGTATCCGCTTGCCAATATTATCTCCAGAACATTGCTTCAGTCCCTTTCGCTTAGGTAATGGCTTCAGCATATCACTGTCAAGATCATCTACTTTACTCTCCACAACAAGAATCCTCAGCAGGAGTCCAGACTTCCAGATGCTTTAAATCACTTTATTGATTAATGTTGGAGTGTAAAAATTAATCATTCTTACCTTGTTGTAGAGTGCACAGATGTGCAATGCTGTATTCCCGGATGCGTTCTGTGCACCTGGCTCAGCACCATAAAAGAGCAGGTGTTCCAAATGCTGGGAGTTTCCATGTTGGCAGGCCTGGTACGTGGAGAAGCAGAGGTCAGGAATGGAAGGTGGGGCTAGATGATCAGATGGACAGGTGCAAGTCACAGCCACCCCCCTCAATCTTTAGACTTCAAGCCAGCCCTATCAGGAAACACATACAGGGCATAAGATGGGTTGCTAGCTCCCTTGCCCATACCACTGAGTTACCATGCATGGAAATTTGGGATGGCTGAATTTTGACTGGTATGAAGGACCTCACCTGGTGTATTTCTTGCCAGCCATTCTCATCAGTGGTGCCAATGTACGCTCGATTGTACAGCAGAAGTTCACAGCAGTGTGGGTCACCTCCAACCATAGCTGTATGGTAGAGTGGGGTCAGTCCACGGCGGTCCTTATAATTGGGGGAGCCACCCAGGTCCAAGAGTGCCTGTGTAAGCCAGAGAGAAAAATGTAGCTGAGCAATGACAGCATCAATCAACATTACCTCCTATCCTGAGTGAAGTCAAACTTGCTCTAGGGCAATTTTGGGGGCATCAAGCAGCATTAGTTGTAACACATTGACCGGATCATGTTTTTGTTTTGTTTTTTACTTTTGTTTTTAAAATCCATTATTTCAACTTCACAATGCCTCCAGAAATTGTGGGTGCTTCAAAATTAAGAAAAGATTGGACCAGAGTTTTTCTGAAATGGTATAAATTTCCCTGTTTGAGCAAGGGGGTGTACTAGAAAACCTCCAAAGTCCCTTCCAACTCTGTTATTCTATTAACTCTTTCTCTTCTGTGAAAGGATACCAGGATGAAATCAAGAGTTTGCTTCCAAGGGTAACTTTTGAAAAATGAGTTATCATCTCAGCCATAGGCTTCTCTGTCATTTCTCCAAAACTGCAATAAATAGCTTCCTCATCCGCAAGTATATTAAACCCAGGACTTCTTTAATATTATCTCAGGCATTCTGAAATTCTCATCAAGTATATTCTATGAATCTGTATACTGTAGCTAGTTTGGATCTTTATTGCTCCTTTGACCCTTGCCATACATACATACATACATACTATCTTATCTATCTATCTATCTATCTA
>JAEANM010004707.1:0-20450 GCA_017656035.1 Myanophis thanlyinensis
AGGGGGGGAATCTGTTTGCAACCTCTCCTGTAGGACTCTCAAAGTTGTTTTCATTGCTGCTCCAGTGTAATTAAGACTATCTACTATTCAAAGTTATGAAGGCACTGAATGTAAATGATATCTGTAATGCATCCTTGTAGAACTAGCTGTGATAGCATCCCACAATCAGGCGATTTCAATCCAGGCACTTGGCACCTGGTTCATGATTATGTCTCATCAAGCCATCAATGATTTCTGATATTCCCTGCTGACTTCCTATACACAAAATCAATGTGGAACCTGGGCAGGAAGTTGTAAATTGCAATCACATGTAGTTCTTGGTTAACAACCCATGTGTTCCTCATTTAATAACCAGAACTGCCCCAACTGTCGTCATTAAGCAATGCAGTCATATAACATCCCACTTTATGATTATGTCACTTAGCAACAGCAACTCCAATTGCCATTATAACGTAAAAACAAACTCTACTGACTTTGGTAGTCGTTTATATAATTTTAATCTGTAAATTACTCCAGGAAAAATATATGGCCTGTAACATGGCTTAACAATATTTTGAGTAAGAGTATTTCACATAACTATCAATATTATTATTAATGAACAGTTTTTATTTCACTGAAGTATAATTTTATTTATCTATCTGTCTAGATTACTAACATTAATGGACAAACCATTAAGGTAGGAAATATTGAAAAAAAATGATGCTCCTCTGTTGACGCATCTAATGAAAGATGATAAACTTATATTTTATTACATACCTGCCTACTATATTCTTCAATGTGGAAACTTACATGCTGACATTTTGAACAAAGCACACATAAATTCATGATTCTTTTTACCCAGGAAATATCTAGGAATGTGGACTACATGGTTCATAAACATTGAAAAGATAACTATTTGTGCAATTTGCTATAATGTAGTACATTAATGTCCCACAATCTTTTTATAAGCCAATCTAGATTTTCTTGTGTAGTCTAAGGAAATTGGGGGATAGTCTCATTGCTTTTCTCCCAAATGTTTTTACAATTGTAAATGTGCATTATCAATACATAGATCTGCTATTTTGAAAGTAAAATAATATCCTCAAACAGATATTCTCAAAAGCCATTGGTGCATTTTTTTTAAAGATTTGAACATAATACAGGCTATAACTGGAAAGCTTGATTCTTTCAATGTTGAAAGTAAAGATTTATAATTATTTATTATAACTTCCCAATTCCAAATATTGTTAATTTAAATATGTTTAAAACAGTTGATAGGCTTTTCTTCTCAATTTGGCACACAGCTATGATATTAGTTAATTCGAAAAGAAAGAGGTTATAACAACAAAAGCTACTGAAACTGCACTGTCTTCCTCAATTGGATTATTAAGAATTACATACTAAGGTCTTTTTCCCATTACTGAGTTAAAATGCTAGCCACCTACTCTTAAGTCAGCATGAACAATACAGACATTCCTTTTCTTACTGCCACTTCCTATCATGCTTGTATTCTATCTGTTCCAAGTCACTGTCAAATGGTATTCTTCTGTTTGGAGTGTGTGGCACTCACTATAGACAAGGTGATTGTTTTTCACTTCTGGATTTGCTTCCACCTTGTCTCCATTCAACATATCATTAGCCAATGGGAAAAACTTCCACTAGATAAGCCATTGCCATGGGAATGGGGAGGCATGACTTTGTGATGGTTGGATTTTTTTTTTTAGATTGGCTTGCCTGGACCTCGTCCCCTTTAGATTTCAAGTGAATATCATAAGACATTAGGAAAGAAATAGCTCCAGAAAGCATAGGGCACTCTACCATTATGGTGTAGCTGGTTTGGACATGTAAAGTAAGAAGAGTTGAAAAGCCACCGTTTTTACTTTAGGCAGAAGTGAGAAGTAGAACTGATACTGTTGAATATAGGGGAAATAACTAATACTACCAAAAGCGCAGTTCAACAGTTTTTTTTATTGTGTGGACACTACAATAAAACAAAGATGATTCGGTTACAGCTAAAGATACTTTTCAAAATACTGTTAAAATTGAAAAGTGTACAAATATTCCCTTTTCCTTCCAATAGAATAGTAGATGCTTCACATCACAATGCTGCTATTAAAACAGTGGTCAAAAGACCCCTCTTCTTCCCAGAATAAAATATGAAATCTGCTTCTCCCTCCAATGCCTTATTGACATCCTACAAAAAAAAATCAAAATTAGAGAACAGGAAGGAGAGAGGCATGTAGAGTATTGAAGTAAAACAAATGCTCATAAAAAGGACAACTCTGGAAGAAAAATGACTCCTGTGTAAGTTGACTAATAACTAGATTGGGATGCCCAATCCTTAACAGTCCTCTTCTAGGAACTCTGATCATGCCCATATCAGGTCAGCTAATATTATACACTTCTGGCAGGATGGTGAAGACTTAAAGTATTACTTGTACTACCAGTACACAATCACAGTTTACGGATCTTAAATCAGGGGCTGAGGATGAAATATTGAGATCAAGGGGGAAGATTGGTGATGAAGCCATAATAAACTGCAAGTAGGGAGAGGAACTAACATTACACAACTGAATTTCAATAGTTCATTAACATATGCAATAAATCTCTCAGAATGAAACCTATGCATACTTGATCTCCAAGAAACATAGTATAATTATACTTGTCTAAATATGCATAGGATTAATGGTGTAGCCAACATACATGTGTGAACTGAGCTAGGCTTCTTTTAGCTACACAATCTCCAATAGGATGCAACAGGACTGTTACTGAGAATATTGGAAGCTAGTTCTTTTATTTGGATGGAAACCCAGATTGGAAAAGGCTGCAATGAACTATAAATTGTTTCCAAATAATTTCTGTTGCAAGGGCATTCTGGTATTTCTGCTTCAGTATTTAGATATAGATCAGAGATAAATTAAGCAGGAAATTCCTTAAACAGGCTGGGCACTGCTTGGGAGTCAATTACAAAAACTCTTTCAGAACATGCAAGGATGCAATCATAACACTTGTTTGCATTTCATTAAAACAGCTGCATAATTTCAAGGTTCACACACCTACCTTATTTTTCTTATTTATTTGTCCATTTTAAAAAATGCATCCTTTCTTTCTAAATTTCATGCAGCCATCTCAACATTGTTGCTATCGTTCTCAGCTATATATCCTGGCCCATAGGCTCACATACCAAAAGAATAGAGAAAACAGAGACAATGTTCAAAAATAAAAGGACAAAGTTGCTTTGTGTTTCTGTACTTCTGAATACTATATTTGATCACTAAACATGTATTGTTAGTGTTCCTCAAGTTTTCCAAACCCAGCCCTTCCAAATATTAGGCTTCAAAATTCCCATCATATCCAGCCAGTATGGCATCCATTTCCACATATCCTCAGGCAACAGGTTGTGTTGATAGATTTTAAATTTTATTCACCAACATGAAGAAATATGTTTCTGTTTGCCCCTTGTTCCACATTGTTTATTGGTTAATTATCCTATCTGGGCCATCTTTTTTTCTCTCCTTCAGAGAATGCAATTTTATTACTCCATCAGGATTTCCTGTTTTTCCTCAATTACTCGGAGAAAAAAAAATGCCTCTCAGAAAGCTCTAAGCATGGCACAATAATAAGAGGATTTAGAAACAGATTGCTTTCAAGTCATGTTAAATCACCACAAGCAGTCATTTATCCAGATGTTAACAAACTGGCCCACTTTTCTTTTCCCAAAGGAAATGCCTAACACGGAAAGTCCATTTTCCTTTTGCTCTCCTCCATCTTCTCTATGAAAATTCTTAAAAGGAAAACAAGCATTTTAAAACAGAGTAACATATAAAAGAGGACAAGAGAAAATCTCAACATACCCAAAAGATATCAATAATGAAATCAATCTGTTTTACCCTGATTGAAAACTGAAGCCGCTTTTGATCATTTCCACACTAGTGATTTACAGCAGTTTATAACATCACATAGCCATCAACATGGAGCTATAAAGCCTATCTTCATTACTGATTCTTCAGCACAGCAGTGATTGGAGAACTGCATAACCCTATAAATCACTAGCAAGGAAAGGGCCTAAATCACCTCAAGGGTGCAATGGAGACTGCCCCTGGTTTTGTACATTGCCCTCCCTCTGTGTGTAAACCAGGAAAATAAATTCTTCATGCAGACACACACCTGGTGATTTTATGGCTCATCCATCAGTTTTCTTAGCAGCAATACCAACGGAACTATTTTCTGATTTCCTTTGGCTGAGACTTTCAGGTGATCACGCACCACAACACCATCAGGTCTGACTCACAAGCCAAAGTGAGCTAAGTGATGCCATCACTGAGCTTTCCTGGATGTGTTAGGGAAGACGGCAAAGTGAGTAACATCATACTTAACTTAGCTTCTGTTAAAAAATAAACAAATTCAAAATGTGGGTCTTTTGACAGTTTGTGGGGGGTGGGGGAGGAGCTGGGAGACGGCAGAAAGGGCTGTGTGACATTAACGTAAAAGAGGCTTAACGAAGGAATCGGGCTTCCCGGGAAAAATGAAAGGAATTCGGGAGAGGAAATCAGAGACGCGGCATTTCACCTGAAATGCAATGAGGTCATTTTATGAACCAATATGTAGGGGGTGGGGTGGGGTGGAGAGAGAGAGTCGCAGCAGTCTGCCCAGCCACAGGGAAACCGCGGGCATCGCACGCACGCCAGCCAGCCATTTCCAAAGCAGGGAAAAACCCGGGCAGCGAATGGGAGGCTTGCACGTGTTTACGAGGTGGGCCGGGTTCTTAGGTTTCCGTTGGAACCGCCGATCTGCAGCCACTGGTCTTCAGGAGGAGGGCGCGCGCGCGCGCGCGGGGCGTAAAGCTAACCGTCGTACGCAGGAGAGCGCGGTGAAAGGGAGACCGGGGGGGGGGGGGGAGCCATGGCCGTGCACGCGCCCAGACCCGCGTTTTAGCGTTTGCCTAGTTAGTATTTACAGGCGGTGGCGGCGTGAACCGACACCACAACTCCAGCAGAGACCCACTCTGATCGCTAGGAGGAGCCTGCTGCTTACATTTTGCCACACGGAGATTGTTTCCCTCCATCTTTCGGTTTGAAGGAGAGAGAGAGAGAGAGAGAGAGAACGGGGGTGCGGGGGTGGAGGACTTGTGCCGTGGATATACCGGAGCTTATTTACTACCCGGGCTCTTCCATTTGGTTTTCTCCCTCTCCTATTAAAAGTACA
Organism: Myanophis thanlyinensis; assembly: GCA_017656035.1. NCBI lineage: Eukaryota > Metazoa > Chordata > Lepidosauria > Squamata > Homalopsidae > Myanophis > Myanophis thanlyinensis. Next base: position 5,185 of record JAEANM010004707.1, read on the forward strand.
GTATTCGTTTTCAAAGAACCGTGGCTTGCCCTTCCGAAGCTTTCAAACCCCGTCTGGTGTTTTCGACACGACAAAACCCGCTCGGCCACCCTGATGACGGTTTTAGAGCAATAGATTAAAATTTGAACCATTGCACGCAGCTGTGAACCTACCCAGAGGTCGAAAAATCTTTTTCAGCCTTCACAAATCGCGGAAAAGGAAGGTTGGGGGGGGGGGAGTCGTGAGGGGCGCATATAAGAAATATTCACCTAGCGGTTCCCTCTTATGACTCCGGGAAAGCCACAGGTCTGGCTGGTGCTTTCACTCGCCTTTCTCATCCTTTCCACCAGCGTGTGACGCTGCAGCAGCAACAGCGACGGCGGCTTTCGGGCAGCTTTGCTCTGCCGGTCCGTAAATTTACTGCAGCTAAAAACAAGCCCCCCTCGCCTCTCTGTCTCCGTGCTCCCCCTTCTCTTCTCCTTGGCAGCTTGGGCTCTCCTCTCTGCTCAAAGGCAGGACCTATTCACGTGAAAAAAAAGCGAAGGCGGAGATCCGGAGAGCTGCCAAGGAAAAGGATGCTAAGAGATGTGTGCCTTCCAGCGGGGGGGCGGGAAGCCAATAGATAGCTTCTCAGAAAGCTAAGAATCCCCCTCCCCCGTTTTTTTTTTTTTTTCATCGGGTGTAAGAAACGGACATATGCTATTACATTAAAAGGAGTTGTGTTTTGACGGCTCCGGGGATATCCTAAGGCTGTTTTGATCTTGTAATTCCATATCTTTCCCGGAAATCTATATGACGCTTCAACAGCGCAAGAACCAAAATGGACCTACCGTTCGATTTATCGGTTAGGCTTAGACCCAAAACATAAAGGGGATGGAGGATTAAATCTGTTCAAAGGAAAATTGAGTTTTCGACCATTGGCGCTACGCTTCGCTGAAGAAATTGCATTTACCTTAAATTCGTTGTTTTAAAGAAGCCGACCAAAGGCTTCTTTGGCTGAAGGGGCGCTTGTATACATGTTTAGCGCTTACTAATAAGAGATACTATCTTCAATGTGTAAATGTTTGAATGAAACCGAACACGGCAACTACCCCTGTGTCCTCCATATCTGTGCGGAGACCTTGGCAGCGCAATAAAAATAATTATAACCCCAGACTCCATTTATAAATTATTTCCTTAAAAGCAATTCCATAATAGTTCTGTTTTCAGTTCTGTAATTTGGAGAGCGCTTGTGGAGAACTACTTCGGAGTAAACATATAGGTCTCCGTCATAAACAGCCATTTGCAAGGCTCTATCCGTGATTTGGAAGGCTACCCTGCCGACTACTTATGTAGCGATCTTCCAACTTTTTTTTTTTTTCAAATTAGTTTGGTGGACATTGCTGCAACCTTAGCGATTGAAGTTCATGCTCAGTAGTAAGCCCTATGGAGTTCTTTCAAGCAAGACGTAAAACGAGGTATTCGGCTAATGAGACATATACCGCCATTCTGCTCCAATTCACCGTACAGTGATGCTTCAGATCTACTATAGTGATACACTGATTCGAAGAAGGAGGGGCAAGTAGTCGGCGACGCTCGTCGCTTTCCTGCAAATGCTAAGACTCTCCGGTGGGGGCGAACTTAGCCTCGGGGGTTTTGCGGCTCCACGAAGTTTAAGAAGTCGTGAAGCAGCGTTTCACCAAGAGAGCACTAGGATCCGTTGCTATAGTACAATTCCTCTGCACCAACATATTAAGTCAGGAGACCCAGGAGCGGTAGTAAACAGCCGATCCGTAGGAGTCTAAGTGTAGGCTTAAGCGGTGAACAAGCACAGTTATTGATCTTAATTTCTCGCCATCACAATGCACAGCCAAGGGCTATCATAAAAGCCAAGAACAGCCCTCTTTCCTCTTGCCCCCAGCTTGGATACATTACCTGTCACCACTGCCATTTAAGCCAATATGTTTTTAATTAGAGCCATAAATTCGGCTGCTTCTCCCAAACTTGTGCCCGCTATACCTATTGGATTTCAACGCCCATAATTTGGTAGCACTGGCCAGATATTGTAGGAATTCATTATTTCTGGAGTACACCACTTTTGGGAAATATTGTTTAGAGTATGTATACGTGAAACATCAATCGGATGAAGCAAAGTCTTGTTCAGGAAAGCCTATCTAAAACATTTACCAGCTTTTTGCCACTCTATTCCTGGTAGTTTTTAGTAGCATCACGTGACCTGGAAGAGTCTCATTATCTGCCCCTCCTTTACTCTCGTTTAATTTCTTCTGCCAAGCAGCTTAGTCAAATCGATTAAAGCGCAAAAAGGAAGGGCGGCCAAATGTTTCCAATACGCCCCTCCCTGCAGAAAGGACTCAACTTCAGACACTTGCTGGAAAGTCAAATTCTCGAAATGTGTTTGTTGCCATACAAAATTAATGAGGCAACAAGCAAAAGGAAAATCTACCTCAAATGTTCCTTGTTTGTTTTGTTATTTTAAGGGCTTTCCTTTTTTAAAGCAAGGAGTGTGTGGAAAGAGTCAAAGACGAAAGGGAAAGTCCGCAGCAGGTGGAAATTCCATCTCCAAGGACCAGCTTGTTTATTAGCGTCATGGTATTGCCTGATGACGAGAAGTAATCTCCTTGCTCAGTAACTGCAACAAGGGAATAGTAACTTTCCGAGGTAGAGAATCCCCAGTAAGCGCATCGGGAGCGTCAGGGTTATTCTCTCTGCCACACACCACACACCACACACACACACAATGAGACAGACACAGAGTAAGAGCGACGGGTTCTCCCGTATTCTCTCCTCCCCCTTCTCTGACGGGAGTTGCTCGACGTGCGGCTGAACCAATACGCTCTCATCCTAGGCCTGTAGCTACAAGGCGATTGGTTGGCAGAAGCAGATCGCTGCGCAAAAACAGACAAGCCGAACGCTCAGAGCTCAGAAACTGCCAGTAGAGATCAGAGAAGCTCGAGCTGGGACAGGAGAGAAAGGGAGCCACCGAGTCAGTGAATGAGTCTGGGAAGCCAGAGGTAGCGGAAAGGAGGGTGGAAGAAAACTGAGTCGGACTCTTCGTTAGCGAAGGGGGAAAAAAAAAAGCGCTCGCAGGGAAAAGGCATTCAAGGAAGAGATGGCGAGAGAGGTTTAAGAGAATCTCCACTGAGTCCTCGAGCAATTCAGGGATTTAAAGTTTAGGGTCGCCGAACTGCTCTTTGCCTTCCTCTCACCCCGCCAGATCTTCTCGATGGCTGTAATACCTTCTGGCTGTTTTTAATTTCACCTTTTCCCCCCCCCCTCCCCGGGAAGGGAGGGAGAAAGAGCAGCTTTTCTTGGGTCAAATTTATTTTTCTTCAACCGAAGGGGGCATGTCCATCGGTTCTTCTTCTGGCAGCTTTCCCCCCTCCAGCTTCTACAAGGAAGCCAACCCGAGGATAATCTTGAAATACACCAGTTTCCCCGGATTTGCTGCTGCTGCTGCCTCCATCGCCTTTTCTGCTGCTGCGGTGCAGTGCCTGGACACTGGGAATAAATTAACACGGGCTCTTCTGTCTATATAGCCACCTACCTATTGCCTCTGGTTAGCCATTTCTTACGAAGATCACTGATGTGGTGGGAGCTCTGCCTGGCAGCCTCCCGTGCCTATCTTGCATGATTTCCCAGCCCTCCGTCGACGTCCCCCCCTTCCCTTTTTTCCCCCAGTTTCGTGTGAAGGGAGACGGTGATGGGGAAGACAAGAGAAAATGAAGGGAAAGGAATGAGCATAAATCGTTTTTGAAGCTCGCCTCAGAGGTCTTTTGCTTTTCCTCTCCGGCCGGTTAAACACGGTGTTTCTCGAAGGAGGAGGGGGATTTTTTTTTTTTTTTTTGAGAAGGAGGAAGTGTTGGCGTCGGGGAGAGGGATCTCTTTCCCCTTTTGGAGATGGTGGTGCTATTCTTCTTTGCCTTAAACTGGATGGTGGAGGGAGCCCTTTCGCAGCTTCACTACACGGCGCAGGAAGAACAGGAACATGGCACTTTCGTGGGAAATATTGCCGAAGATTTGGGCTTGGACATTACAAAACTTTCCGCTCGCCGCTTCCAGACGGTGCCTAATTCGCGAAGCCCTTATCTGGATCTCAATCTGGAAACCGGGGTGCTATATGTGAGTGAAAAGATCGACCGGGAGCAAATCTGCAAGCAAAGTCCGTCCTGCCAGTTGCACCTAGAGGTTTTCTTGGAAAATCCTCTGGAGCTGTTCCGTGTCGAAATCGAAGTGCTGGACATCAACGACAACCCGCCTGCTTTCCCGGAGCCCGACCTGACCGTCGAGATCTCGGAGAGCGCCACTCCGGGCACCCGTTTCCCCTTAGAAAGCGCCTTCGATCCAGACGTGGGGACTAACTCGCTGCGCACCTATGAGATCACCCCCAACAGCTACTTCTCTCTGGACGTCCAGACGCAACCCGATGGCAATCGCTTCGCCGAACTAGTATTGTCCAAGCCCTTGGACCGAGAGCAGCAGGCGGTGCACCGCTACGTGCTCACGGCCGTGGATGGTGGGCAGCCCCAGCAACGGACAGGCACGGCCCTGCTCACTATTCGAGTACTGGATTCCAATGATAATGTGCCCGCTTTTGAACAGCCCGTCTATACTGTTTCCCTGCCGGAGAACTCGCCGCCGGGCACCCTGGTGCTACAACTCAATGCCAGCGACCCGGACGAAGGCCAGAATGGCGAGATCATCTATTCGTTCAGCAGTCACATCTCTGCCCGGGCTCGGGAGCTCTTCGGTATCTCCCCACGGACCGGCCGGTTGGAAGTCAACGGCGAATTGGACTACGAGGAGAGTAGCGTGTATCAGGTCTACGTTCAAGCCAAGGATCTGGGGCCCAACGCCGTGCCGGCTCACTGTAAGGTGCTTGTGCGGGTGCTGGACGCGAACGACAACGCTCCCGAGATCAGCTTCTCCACCGTCAAAGAAGCGGTGAGCGAGGCGGCGGCTCCAGGCACCGTAGTGGCTCTCTTCAGCGTCTCGGATCGAGACTCCGAGGAGAACGGGCAAGTGCAATGCGAGCTGCTGCAAGGCGACGCGCCTTTTCGCCTGAAAAGCTCCTTCAAGAACTACTACACCATTGTCACCGAGGGGCCCCTAGACCGAGAGCAGCCCGGCGGCGACGCCTACACTTTAACCGTGGTGGCGCGGGACATGGGTGAACCGGCGCTGACCACCAGCAAGTCCATCCAGGTGCGCGTCAGCGATGTGAACGACAACGCGCCCCGCTTCTCGCAACCCGTTTACCAGGTGTACGTGAGCGAAAACAACGTGCCCGGTGCCTACATTTATGCCGTTAGCGCCGCGGACCGGGACCAGGGCGCCAACGCGCAGTTAGCCTACTCCATCTTGGAGAGCCAGATCCAGGGCATGTCGGTCTTCACCTACGTCTCCATCAACTCCGAGAACGGTTTCCTCTACGCGCTGCGCTCTTTCGATTACGAGCAGCTCAAGGAGTTCAGCTTCCAAGTAGAAGCCCGCGACGCGGCCGGAGGGGGCGAGGAACCCAACGGCGAGGAAGCGCTAGCCGGCAACGCCACCGTCAACATTGTGGTAGTGGACCAGAACGACAACGCGCCTGCCATCGTCAGCCCGCTGCCGGGCCGCAACGGCACGCCCGCGCGAGAGGTGCTGCCCCGAGGCGCCGAACCGGGCTACCTGGTCTCCCGCGTGGCGGCGGTGGATGCGGACGACGGCGAAAACGCGCGTCTCACCTATAGCATCGCCCGGGGCAACGAGGCGAGCCTCTTCCGCATGGACTGGCGCACCGGCGAGTTGCGCACGGCGCGCAAAGTCCCCGCCAAGCGAGACCCGCAGCGACCCTACGAGCTGGTCATCGAGGTCCGCGACCACGGGCAGCCCCCGCTTTCTTCCACCGCCGCCCTCCACGTGGTCTTGGTGGACAGCGCAGTGGAGCGGCAGGGGGCGGGGGCGGGAGGGGGCGCGGGAGGAGGGGGTGCCGGGGGGCTTGTCCCTGGGGGCGCAGGAGGTCCGGGTGGGGAGCACCGGCCCAGCCGCTCGGGCGGGGCCAGCAGCGCAGACACCTCCTTGGACCTGACTCTGATCCTCATTATCGCCTTGGGCTCGGTCTCTTTCATCTTCCTGCTGGCTATGATCGTGCTGGCCGTCCGTTGCCAGAAGGAGAAGAAGCTCAACATCTACACGTGTTTGGCCAGCGACTGCTGCCTGAGCTGTTGCTGCTGTTGTTCCTGCTGCAGCCGCCAGGCGCGAGCCCGTAAGAAGAAGCTCAGCAAATCGGATATCATGCTGGTCCAGAGCTCGAATGTACCCAGCAACCCGGTCCAGGTGCCCGTAGAGGACTCCGCCAGCTTCAGTTCCCATCACCACAACCAGAACTATTGCTATCAGGTTTGCCTCACACCCGAGTCGGCCAAGACCGATCTGATGTTCCTCAAGCCTTGCAGCCCTTCCCGCAGCACAGAGCCCGAGCACAACCCTTGCGGGGCCATCGTCACAGGATTCACCGACCAGCAGCCGGACATCATCTCCAATGGCAGTATATTGTCTAGTGAGGTAAGACCCTGGCCTCTCTCCACCTCTCAGGAACAGCCACTCCCTGCCAAATACATTGCAGTGTTCTCCCGAATTTCCCTCTAAATGTCACCATTTAAGGTTATAACTTCAGTTTATTGAAAAGGAATACCTACAAGGTCTCCATGTTGCATCCCAACTGGACTAGTCTACACCTTTTGGCTTGGGCTGCCTGTTGCATTTGGGGAAACTTCCTCTCAAGCAACTTACGTGATTGATCACTAACATTGCAATATTACAATTATAATTGCAGTGTAGTCATACAATAATTGTAATCTTACAATTGACAAACATCTCTAGATTTCTATTGATAGCACAAAACTTGCACAATCAATAAAAGGTGAATAAAGGGCAGGAAAACAAAAATTCTTTGTAGCCAGTTTATGATTGTCCAGATTTTTTTCCAGTCAAAGTATGGTAGCTTTAAATAGTAGCATTAATACTGGTAGCAATGTGTCAGGTCTAGCGTTAGTATAAACTTGGTTCATTTTTTTCTGATGGTTTTCTTTTGCTTACAATTGCTTACAATTCTGTACTTTGACATTTCTCACTACTAATTGTTATTAGGAGCTTAATGTTCAACCTTTCTCTTAGATTTTCCACTATTGTTACAATTAATACAAGTAGTTGCAGATGAATATGTACCTGATTTATGTGAACTCTTGTCTGGAAAACATTGTTGTGTACATAAATCAATCTGCAGTGCAGTGCAGCTTTCTTCTGCACCACCTGTGTCACTTTTCAGCCTCTTTCAGATGCAGAAGTATCAAGGAACAACTTAAATATTGTTAAGAGTTTAATCAAGGCCATACTATAAGCATTTAAGTTTATTCCATTTTCAGCATCCAACTCACATAGTTTGAGCAGTATTTATTATTATTTTGTGTAGAATGGTTAGTCAGAATTAATTATATGGTTATTTTCATTGCTTTTCCCAGGAAACAGATACCAAGTCTGAAGACCATTCCTGCAGGGAAATCAACAAACAAAAAACCTTTAGAAATTCATTTATTTGTGATTGAGGATATGTAGACATTTGCTTATGAAATATAAACATCTAACTAGCAAGCAGAGAATTAAAACAATTTCATAAATATCCACTAATTATCGCTAAGATAATTATCACTAATAGAATAAGATTATTCTATATGTTTTTCCCCATCAAAACAGGCACCTTGAGAAAATGCAACTGAAAGCATTGTTAACCTTTATGGAACTTTTGTATTAAGCCAGTGTGTAAATATTTGTCTATCCTATAATGGTTTAGCCTTTTAACCTGTGATCTGATACAAAATAACTGCTATATTTTCTCTGTACATATTGCTGGGAAAATGTAAAACCTATTTCCAGTGCAGTTCTAAATATACTTACTCATAAGTAAAGCCTACTAGCTTTATCAGTAATTAATCTCAGGATTGAACCAGAAGAGAGTTTTTAATTATTATTATTATTTACACAGTTTTAATTCTTCCCCCTTTACCCAATGGTATATATCACTTTGATAGCTATACATAGTTTTTTAAATATATCATTTTTTTCCATCATCCAGTTTGCCTGGAAGTGGTGTTTAATTAATTGTCACTTGACATTTTTCCCCATCCACAGTACATGTTGGCTAGTTTGAGTAACAGTTGTGGATTTTACATTAGATGAGTAGTTGCTGTTAATCGTATTTAGAGATAAATGTATAATCCTTTCTTATGCAATTATTTAAGAGAATGGAAAAAAGCAGATGAAATATACCAGAAGTATTGGTTATTTAATTGATTAAAAGCAAGTATACATGCATATATGTGTGCTATTATGACTAAAGATGCACAGATTCTCTAAAAAGCATTTTTTATTTATTTGTTTATTTCCTAATTTTTTTTAGACAAAACATCAACGTACAGAGCTCAGTTATCTAGTTGACAGACCTCGGCGTGTAAACAGGTAGGAGCTCCACATTTCTGATTTCCTAAATTAGGGTCAGAATTAGGCACAACCAGACATGTATTTCTCAAAGGTGAAGGAACATACATATATGTACTTATAGAAAGTATTAAATAATAGCTGAGACATATAAAATAAATGTATGCAGGTGAGCACCATATATGTGCAGTGAATGAACATCTCTGAATTATGGCATTTGGTGAGTCACACTGACATTTCTTGGGAAAAAAGAAATGTTATACTGATTTAAATTATGTTTCAAAAATCAGATAGTATTGTAGGACACTGTCTGTCCAAATTTAGATCCTTGACTATTTAACAAAATTGTTTAGCATAATTACATCATGGTGCTAATATCAAGCACTCTAAACATTTGGTTACTTTTGCTTTTGATGGAGAGTACTGCTTAGTTGAAACAGCATAGCAAAGACCATCTAGCTGAGTGCAGCACCACCTGTCGCCATATGATGGCAGAAGAATGTTTTATGAATTTCTCTTTTCTTGGGTGCTTCAAACGTTAAGTTCTCCCTTTTTTATATTTCTAGTTCTGCATTCCAGGAAGCAGACATAGTAAGCTCTAAGGACAGTTGTCATGGAGACAGTGAACAAGGAGACAGCGATCATGATGCCACTAATCGAGGTCAATCCACTGGTAAGTTTGATGGGGAGGGAGGCTCTAAATATTTGATCTTTTAATAAGACCATCAGGAGCAATTATAGATAGATAAATTAATAATGGACCATGAGTAATTTGATGCAGAGTGTTTATAATTTAGTGCTAAATGTACACCTGACTGGATGTAACAAATAGGTATTTCAGTTGTAATACACTTATAAGAAGATGGTTTTTTTTTTAAATGCTGGCTGACTTTTGCAAGGTAGATTGTTTTGAAACATTAATCGTGATTTGTATATTAAGGTACAAAAATGCTGATATATTTTGGTGGGTCTTCTTAAATCCTGAAAAGTTAGTGGGATATTTTCAAATTGGTTTTCAATAGCACTTCTCAGATCAGTTCAGAACTGAGTATATTCAGAGTTATGCTCAGTGGGTCCACATGGAATTAAACAAGGGAGAATTGCAAGTGTATGACAGAGCAGATTGTAATATATAGTAATCATGAAGAGTGGTAGTTTATCTTCAGTGGAAACTCAAAAATTCTTGGAAATGTGGTATTTTTCAAGCAATAAGTACTGTAAAGTTTGGTTTGAAAAAAAATTGACTCTCAAGGAATACTGATTCTTTTAGCATTCGCTTCACTGCATAGCATCCCTGCAGTTTAACAGGTGTTAGAGGCACTGATTGTAATCAACTCGAGTTCCTGGAATCTAGGCTTAGTACAGTAGTAATAAATCTCTGCCTTTTCTAGTTTGGTAAAAACTCCAGAGAGTTGCTGCTACAAAAATGCCTTCCAGGTTGATGCTTGTTTATTCCCTTCCCTCCCTTTCTTTCTGTCTGTATCTTCCCTAAAACATCTTCTAAAGTATTGGACTGAGCAAACCCCCACTACTCAGAAACATAGAAACATTGACACTTGTGTAGATGGGGGAGGAGGGAATTCCAGCCTTTTTTAAAAAAGTTCTATGTTCCTTTGGCTATAAGAAGTTTAGGCACCTGGGGGAGGGGAAGTCTGGGATTCCATTCAAGGACTGCTTTATTTTGCTGCAGGTCATTAATATGCAGACCTAATAAGACTTGAGAAAAGCCAAGAGCCTCTAAGCTCCCTGCGTCTGAGCTTCGTGCTTAGTGAATACAGCATCTATTTTGTGTCTGGGAATCTTATAACAAATCAATTCTTGCCAGAAATGTACATTGGAACATAATACTGTATCTTTTTTTTTTTTTTGCAAAATATTCTTTTCTAAATGTTTGTTTTTCTCCAATTTTCTGGCATCATCTCTAAGGCAACAATTAATATTTGAAAATTATTTTTTTAACAAAAGCTTTATTCTACCCCCAATTGTTCTCTTATTGTCTTTTAAAAGAAATTGGAGTTGGGCAGCTCATAAATTCAAATAAATAAATAAATTTTATTACAGCACTCATGTTCATGAATATTTCATCTTCAGCCAGTTTATCCCTCAATATAATGAACCATGGTAACAAAGTGTGTGAGAAGAGAATAAACAACTTTGCAGGGACCTAGAATGGGAAAGCAGAATGAATAGATGCAATCATTTGGGATACACATCAAACAAAATACATCTTTTAAAACAAATCCACTAATGTTATTATACATAACTTCCCTGTTCTTGGTTTAGATGATTTACCTGGAATTAGATTGTATGAAAAGTCGCTTGAAAACTGAACATTTTCTATAATCTAGCTATTATATACTTTACTAGTATCTTGAAATGTTTTCACTTAATCTAATTTTAATTGACTGACTTCAGATTCATGATTTTCTGCATATTTGGTTTGTAGTTTGTTCTTGATAGTTTGATATGAATGTTTACTTTATATTCTAGCATGTAGTTTGCCAAATTATGCAATCATTTTGCATTTAGGAATTTTATTTTGCATTGCATAGATAAGTATTGATGCTTGAGCTATGGGTTTAGAGTTGATAAATGTACAGTTCTTTTTTCTATCTAGTTTGGAGAATGTTAAAGAACATTGCTTTATATACTAATACATAAATATAATATGAATAATAAGTAATGTTGGCTCAGGCAGAAAGTAATAAGTAAAGAAGCTAATTTAGCTTAATATTTTGGCTTGCAACTTCATCAATACTCTAATTATATGAAAGATAAAGACACCAAATACACTAACTGATTTTAAACCTATTTCCATTTTGTCAATCAAAACCAATTTTCTTCACTAACGTCAGATAAAGATGATACTGAATACTAAAGTTTTCAAAATGTTTATATCTTGCTTGATTTAACTATTGGAAAACCCCAAAAGTTGTCAGGGATTCTGTATGTATTTATTTGGGCCTTACAACTCCTTTTGGCCCATTGTTTCATTTCTTTTTATGATTTATGTTTATGTCTTCTATTTGCTTCTCATCTTATTACTCTATAACAGCATTACACTGATATTCCTTTATAAATTATTTTCTTTAAAAAAAAAAGCAAAAGCAAATTCCACAACTAATTATTTAGCACATATTCAAGAGCCAATATTTTCTGAAGAGATTGCAATTACCCATTAGGTCTCATGTCATACTATAATGAAACTTCAGTAGATTTTACTTTAGTGTTCCTTCTTTTTTAAAGAAAAAAAAAAGCTTCAGCCTCTTCTTTCCTTCCTATCTGGTCATGCAAGACCAAATTGCCTATTGTTGATTAATATGTCATTGCTTGGACTCAGTGTTAAGGACAACAGGTACAGATTGTTCTGTTGAAATACATCTCCTAACTAGTCATATGTTATATTTATATATCACTTCACAGTGTGACACTTTGTATGTGGAAATAAAGTTTAAAAGCTAAAATTCATAAATGCATTAAAACAATGTTAGACCAGCATTTATTTATTTATGTATTTAAAAGATTTACAAAGCCACCCTCTCACAATCTGTGATTCTGTGTGGTGTCAAAAGACAAAAATATTGAAAATAAAACAAAACAAAACAATCTAATAAAAATAATCTAACAAAATGAAAAACATAATGCATAATTAACACATAATAGAGGCTTGCAATAAAAAGCAAGTGTACACAGCACAGAGTGGCCTCATTTACCATCTCAGCTTAATGCACAGAAAAAGAGGTTAAATCAGGTTAAAACAGCCATAGAGTGTGTTTATTATTAGCTTTATGTCCCATTACTTATTTTGTACAACCCAAGTCAGTGGCCTCCTATTTTTCCCACAGCAACCCCTGATTCAGGTTGGATTGTGAGGGAGTGACTGACCAATAGCAATAAAATAAGCCACTAGAAGTGGAATATTTTGAAAATGGCCAAATGCATTTTAAAAATCCAAACTAAAAAGCCTGCAATAATAAAATCGTCCAAGACATGAATTCCATAACTAGAGTGTCCCCATTGAAAAGCTTATTTCTTTAGACAACAACTTCATTTAAAATCTGAAACATTTAGAAAGGCACATTCAAGATAAACTGAGTCTAGGTGTTTATAAATGAGCTTAGAAATGGCCTAGCACTGGTACTTCTGAAAATGGTGGATTTATTTCTGTAAAGCTAGAAAACTATAAGATCTAAAGATCTTATTTATAATAAGAATAACTATAAGATGACATATTCTCTGCTATAATTCAGTAAAGCATTGTGAAAAATTCCTTCACATGAATAATAGTTCAGTTAAAACAACTTATTAATATTCATTTTTTCTGAAAAGGTATTTTTGAATAATATATTACATTTTTAAAAATAAATCTTGTCTGTAACAATAATGCAAACAATATTTGGGGGTTAGAAAAGGGATTATATCAGAGTATAATAAAGCCTTGTAAAAAAGACCATGACTTCACAGTAAAAATGAATTTAAAATCCAAGAACAGTAGATAATAAATGATAGAAAGCCTTCTGTATTTTTTTTAACAGTTTGGTTTCTAAATGTGAAGTACAGTACTGGAGATGAATTATCTAAATGTATTTGAGTACATTATCCATGGGTAATATGTTACCTTGTGTTATACCTTGTATTATTGAGAGCTAGCTTGGTCTGAGGGTTAAGACAGCAGGCGAGAAACTGGGAGACTGAGTTCTAGGCCCTCCCAATGCATGAAAGTTAATTGGCTGACCTTGGGCCAGTCACTCTGAACCCAATTCATGGGGTTGTTGTTAATGGAGAAAGCAGGAAGAGGAAGATGTACTCTGTATGTTCTCTGTCTTGACTTACCGGTATTTATAAAAAAAACCTAAAGGCAGGATAAAAAAGAAATAATATTCTGACAGTTTTAATATAGGTTCTAAGTATCTGTTTTGGGGTGGGGGGGTTAAGTGATATAGTGCAAACTCCCATCTCTCTTGTAAGCTAGACCTGAAACAAAGGTACCATTTCATTCTTTCAGGAGTTATACTAAAACAGAGTGCTGATTTGAATTTGATTTCTAATACAGTGTGTAAAAAGAGGCTATATCTTTTTAGTCTTCACATATAAGTACAAGAATCAAAGATTTACAGTATTAGATTGTAGATAGTACTAATGATTTGCTTATTGCGTGTCAGTGGAACACCACTTAAAAATGCAACATTGTCTGGCATGTAATAGAGTACTCTGTTGGGCCTTTTTTGTTCCTAGTGTGTATCAGAAAACTCCACTAAGTAGTTTGAATATATACAATTTTAGAGGATAGATTTTGTTAAGAAAGTTGAGAAACCTTTCTGGCCATCTGCAACATGAATCAGAAATTTTTAGTTACAGGTTCTTGAAGAAATACTTTGCAAATTCTGGGTGGAAAAAAAGGATAAAGGTGACAGAAATTGCTATTTTCCTTATCCAATCCATGCTGGCTTTTATTTCAGTTCTGTTTAAAGATGATTCTGATATTTCAGTTGCTTTGTATGAAATTATATAGGGATATCCTAAAATGGCTTTTGGTAGTTCTTTGACAGTGAACATATTTGATTCCCCCCCCCCCCCCATTTTTGCTTTTACTTCAAAATCGTCTGGATTCTGCTGTACGATTAATGTTTTGCAATTATGTGGTTGGACAAGGGAAAATAGAAGACTCACAGATGTAGATTGTTTCAAATTAAAGAAGTGGAAAGCACTATTGCTATTGAAAATGTAACATCAGGTAGAAAGTAGATGTAACCTGGCAGACCAATTACTTTGGATCATATAATATATTGGACATGACTTAATATCTCTGGAGGGATTTGTGTGTGTGTGTGTGTGTGTGTGTATCACTTTTCTCACCTCCCCCTTATTACTTTAGTTGAAAAGAAACAAATTGCAAATATCAGCTTTTCAGAATAAAATCAGCACATTAAATTATTATTTTGTGTAACCAATATTTTGTGATAGTCATGGTTTTGTGTTTCGTTAGGTTGATCTCAATGATCTTGACAAGATCTCTGTTCCATATGGCTTTACCAATTCCCACGTTTGCTATTTGTAGAAAGTTACAGTTTGCAAAAAACAATTATTGGAATCATTTTTACTTCAGTTGACTCAAGAAGAGTAATGAACATAAAGCATACACTATGTTTTAGAATTCTTTTGGTACAAGTGTTTAAAATCTATAACGTACATGGACTTATAAAATATTAATTAAAAAAGAGAAACATTTGTACTTTTCAGATATTATTTGTAGACTCCATTCCTTTTCTGTAAATTGTTGAAATAACTAATGTATTCATTGAAAGACTATTTGAGTGTTGAAATGATTATATGAGACAATTTGAATGGATTGAATGGATTGAACATTTCCTTTAAATATAATATTGGGATTTTAGGTTTATAAAAGACTATTGAATGAATAGTTGTTGCCACATTTCTTGATGCCAGGAATCTGTTCTAACCAGGAGGTTTGTCAAATATTGAAAAGCTCTAATTTTTGTTGGAAGTCAGTGGTACAAATGTTATTGAGCATCAGTTAATATTTATTTGTCCCTACAAAATATTTAACAATATTTTACCATCTATAACAAATAGCTTGGTTTGATGGATATATTTTCACTGTTAAGTAAGTTCATTTCTATCCTTTGACAAGAAGCAGATCATAATAAAAAAACTGGTTTAATAGAGCATGAAGTAGAATTGGTTAGGCAGATAAAGGACACAGGTCCAATGCATATCAAGATAATTTATAATGTTTTGTTAGAAAGGGACTCAGAAACTGAATTGGTTAAAGATTGTATGATTAAATGGGCCCA
>JAEANM010004708.1:0-20447 GCA_017656035.1 Myanophis thanlyinensis
ATACTTATTTTCCACCATAATTTGCAAATAAATTCATTCCAACTCAGCCAATGTGATTGTCTGGATTTTTTTTTCTCGTTTTGTCTCTCATAGTTGAGGTCTACCTATGATGCCAATTACAGGCCTCTATCATCTTTTTAAGTGGGAGAAATTGCACAATTGGTGGCTGACTAAATACTTTTTTGCCCCACTATATATTTTGCAATGTGTAGAACTGAAGCAGCTAAGGATCTTCTGAAAGAAGTCACAGATTGTCCTGGGCATCCATAGTTATAATGTAGTACTTGAGTTACCTCAAATGCCATTTTTTAAAGTCTTCATGGCATCTGTATAAATCAAGGAAAAGGCATGGTTTCTTTAAGTACCTGCGGCCAGCTATAGTTTATCCCGAATAAAGGGTTGGGTGAGTGTATGCTGAAGAGAAATTAATCCAAAAGTTGCATTTCTGTTCTGGAAATTTCTCATTCTGGACACCTGTACAATATTACAAAGATATAGGAATGCTACTTTAGCTGAGGAAAATAAATTCAACCCTTTTTTAAGAGGCTCAGTGAATCAAAGTTTAAGAGCCACTTAGAAACAAATGCTGTTAATACTGTTTATCATCTCTCATATAAACACGAGAATTAATGAAAAGGATTGTTAATGAAAAGAAAGGGGAAAATATGAAAAAGAAAAAAAAATGTTCTCTTTATTTAATTTTTTTTAATGTGCTTGTTTTGAAGTCTGTAATGAAGATCCAATTTCAAGAAATCCTACCATCTCTGTCAGTATTAAATCAGTTGAAAAGAAAAAAGAGGTACGTGGTTCTCCAAATTAAGTGTATTTTCTTTCATTCAGTTTATAAAATCTATGCATTATACATCACATATAACATCGGTACATATGCTAGAACAGTGGTTCTCAACCTGTGGACCCCTAGGGGAAGCCACAATGTCACGGAGTCTACAAAGGCCTAAAGAAATGTTACAATTTAAATCTTGAATTAAGTCTTGGGGGTCCATAGTCATGGTCTCTGGCCACAAAAGGTATTTAAAGGAGGTCCATGGCGAAGAAAAGGTTGAGAACCATTGTGCTAGAATATGAGGCCTTCAGCATTGTTTAATTTGGCTTTTGTAGAATCATGACTTATTACTGCAAAATCAAATTCATTCATACAATTCTTGGTCTAGATTTCATATAATAATCAAGTGAAACATATGTCCTATACTTACGCTTTCTGTGATTAAAAAGCATAAAATCTGAATAAAAAGAAATTCAGATTAATGAGTGATAGTTTATAGATTGATAATGAAGTATCATGGACATTTTTTTGATTTGGGAATAAAAGACAGGTTTTTTGCTTGAAATGTTCCACGTCCAATAACTTTTTCATCACAACAGTGAACTGTTGTGCTCCTCATTCCTTACTGAAATTTAAAATTGATACAGTTTTCTACTTCAGTTTTGCCTGTCAAACAATATGTCTTTGATTTCATGACTTTATATTCTGACGCTTTTCAGAAATTAGTCTGAAAAAAGCTACTGGTTGTCATTGAATTTTAATTTTTAGGTAGGATGCACACGCTGTTTTAAACTGAGGAAACAGTTTTTGAGTAGTTGGTTTTTAGGACTCAAATTATCAAAACATACCTACATATTCAGTAAATTACAATTAATTGATAATATGATTACTTTCTCTGCATTTAATTATTGTTCTCTTAGGGTCTTGGGATGATAGACCAAGTATCTGGCCTGTAGAGTTTTATTGAATAAAATATAGTAATAGATTAGAAATTAACATTTGAAGATATTTTATTTCTGGCCCCTGCTCCATTATTTCTAACTTCCCTTTTTTTTATTTAGTCCTTATATTACAGACTGAAATTGGTCCTTAGATTTCCTTCCCCCATCCAAAAAAGGTTACTCAAGCTAATTTTTTTCAGTCTTATTAGATATTGAATCTGTAAAATGACACTGCAAGCTATACCTTTTAAAAGATACTCATAACAGTATTGTATATTATATGAGGACAAACAATCTTGGCTGTATGTCATCATCACAGGATTGATTGTTTAAGAAATTCCAACAATTGGCTAACAATCAGATATTAATGGAATAAATAAGTAGTAAATGTTATCATTTTAAAGTGATGGAATGATAACATATTAATATATGCTTAAATGCTCCTTAAATCACAGAATCTCTCTGAATTAAAAGTAGAATGTCAACAGGATGAACCTTTAATAGAAACATCTGAAGCAAAATGTACAAAACTGGATGGGTAAGAGAAATTAATACTCTGTATATCTATTGGTCTACATGTTTCATTCTTTGTGTTATTTTTATTTGCTGATTTTTACAAGTTTGTATCAGAATTTAACCAGGAAGTTATGTCTTACGTAGTTCTACAGCTTTCTCCTACATCAGCATAGGAAGCCCTGATCTATACGCACTCTGCTGATATTTGTGTGGGAGGATTTCCTAATAAATAATAGTATATCATTTTAATGGCCATAAGTGATTCACAGGGAAGTACTTCTAGATTGACATCTTTATTTTCCTGAACCTTCTGGACCCCACATGAATCTAGAAGTGGAGAAGGAAGTAAAAATGACTGAAATCTTGCTTTTTACTTCGAAGTGCTCTCAGGAAATAAAGAGGTCAGAACAATTATTCTTCCATCTTTGGATTCTGTCCTTTTATACCTACAGTGTAACATTTATTGATCAGAGCTATGGATTTTAATACACTATTAATATGCAATATAATCAGACATATTCCAAAAATGATTCATAAAATTGCTCTTGGTTAATTTTATCCTTTTTAAGTTGTTTTTCCATAAGTAATGATGGTTTTGTAAATTATATGAATAATTTGTCCTTTGAAAGAAAAAAGTATATAGGAAATCTCTTTAGAAATTAACTTTTGATCTTTTAATAGTACTGGTTTTCTTTTCTTTCTTGAGCAGTTACCTTTTATTATTTCAACTTAGCATTCATGCCACTTAGATGTTGATGTTTTGTTGAGTTAGTTACTACTGGTTACAGAGACCAGATGTACACAGTCCAATGCTGTGCACAGGGTAACAATGTTTGTTTAAAAACAGAGTTTACAAAAAAGCTTACTGCTGTAATAAAGAATGAATAGTAAGTAATACATTTGAAACTTTTAATTAACATTTTGTAGTTAAAGTTCATTTGCATGCATTTAAATTGAGATTCAATATAGATATTACACGTTTTTCTCTTTCTATCTCCAGTACTGCAGGTGAAGTAGTTCCCAGTGATTTCCCCCTTCCATTTTGTTCTGAAAAGGGGGCAGACACAGCTAGGTAAATGTTACTAAATTATTTTCTAAAATTTATGAAATTCTGTCCCTTACCCCATTCCCTTCATTTCTAGCATTTTATTATCAGTTTAAAAATTACTATTTCCAAAGTTTAATCCATTGTCATTAGTTAATGGTTGCTTATCCTTAGATTTATTTCTGAACTGCCTTGAAAGAACCGGGCAGTTTCAGGAAGACTGGGAGGCATTTAAGGACCTGGGAGTGGTGTCGATCCTTAATTCCTATTCTAAAGTGGAATGTTTGAATAATAATAATTCCAGATGGAGGAATTTTAAATTAATAAATTGCTAATTATTGTAATCTTCCTGGAATTGCATCTGAAGAGGAGAGATTATTGTCTGTAATGTTGATTTATGAAAGAGTAACTGAAGATACGTGTATAACTACTCAAAAGAATCTCACTTCAGAGAGAAGAAAAAAAAAACCCTAAATATGTGGAAATATACACAATAAGGAGATATCAGATGTAATGGAACTTTATTGTTTCTTGTTCCTCTTGTAATTTTACATCTGGGTTTTACCAGTATGCAACTTACACAGTTTGACTTTCAAAGCAAACAGACTTTCATGCTTTTTGTTATTTAGGGATTGCTCACAATAGCTATTTCAGATACTCAGATACTCCTATGATCCCCTCTGAGTAGTCACTTCCTAAGCAGGAACTATATTCTTCAACCATTAACAAATTACAGTACATCCTATATGTGCAATTTTCCTTGGAGTGGCTTGTCCTTCCAAGGTATTTCAGACCTTGTGTACAGCTCTACTGAACTAGACTCTATAAATTAGATATTTAAGAAAAAAAGTTGAGACTCCTGATTTCTCTGTTTATCACAGCTGATTTCCCTTTTTATCTCTGCAGTGTAGACATCACTATTTCAGATGATCAGCCTTCTTTCACAGAGGTGTCAGATATTCCTTCAAATGACGCTGGTGTAAAAACAGAGATGGTTGATAGAGAAACGACAGCACAACCACCGAACACGTCACAGGTTGTCGGGCAAATGCTTCAAGACGAAATGTTTAAGCTGATTCAGGTGAAAATATAACATTATGAAAAATATAAGCATATGCCTTAAAACAGAGTTCCCCAACCTTTCTAGGTTGGTGGCATGGAGATGGGGGAGGGGAAAGGAAAGGGGATGGTTTTGTGGGAGGGGCAGGCTCCTGTACACATGTGTGCATGAACACCTATTGCTCGTGCAAGTGTGGCCACAAACGCAACAACGCTCACATGAGTGAGGCCACGAGTGCCTACATGAATGAAGCTGTGCATGCACACACGTATGCCCACTGGCCAGTTACCCGTTGTGACCCAGTGACCAATAAGCCATGGCCTAGTAGTGGGCTACAGGTTGGGGAACCCTGCCTTACGACATATTAAATTCATTGAAATCAATGAAGGTCTAAGGATGTTTCTATATCTGTAATATAATTTATATTCTGTAGTATAGGTAATTCATCATTACCTTTTTTTGGATTACTTATATGGAGATATTCACATGACATACATAGGATTCAGAGGCAATTTATAGTATATGGCAGGTGATGAAGCAGTAAAAAAATTGAATACATAGAAAAGCAATTGAGTCTGTGTCTCTTGATTTTGCCTCTCAATTTTAATCTAATCTCTGCTTCTATGTGTTTGGCATAAAACCTGTTTGGGGAGTCAACCTGTTTGAATGTATCATTCTCTCAACAAACACATGATTTCACAGTTGTTTTTTTAATGAATAGGTGATGTGGCTTCATTGTTGTTGCTAAAGATATGGAAAGATCACTAATTTGCTTCGGTTCAATTTGAAGAACTGAAAGTTCTTAAGATGATGTATTTAAAAAAGAAATTCTCATGGATAAAAGCAAAATTATCTAGCTTTTCCTCCTTGAGCATAACACAACTAGATACATGGAATAAGGAAGCCAGGTTTTGTGCATATAAGAATTGTGGGCTTCTTAGCTTTAGAACACAATCTGCCATGATCTGATGACATCCTGTTGGAAAGAACAGAAGGAATGTGATTGTTTGTATTCCGCTTGGATACAGGATGGCAAATGTTACTATCAATTGTGATTTCCTCTGAACTATCATCAGTAATAGGAGCAATGTATGACAGAGTTTCTACTCTTGATTGTGAGGACAGTTTTTGACAACAGAATTAGGTTCTTATGCGCCACAATCCTGGCACCTCTGCACAGTTTTGTCTACAATGCTATTTATCATCTATAGAAAGTGTTGGGATTATATATGAAGAATTTTAGGAGTGTTGATAACAGTTTTACTCAAAATTTGAAGAAAATCTGTCTATTCCAGAATCAGGGACTGGATGCCCTGATAGGGTAAGCCAATAGAATCTTGGCAAGACAGGAATTTAGTCCTGACAAAATAGAACTGACTGTTCATTGTGGGGTTGTGACTTTCTCAGAAATTACAGATATGTCATATATTTAGACTTGTAATTATAAACCCATAGAGTTTGTCTTGCACATTGAAAGCAATAATAACGCTTTTCAGTAACGGTATGTATGTGGCATGCTGAAATTTTGGAGATTTTATTTCATTTTATTTCATTCAACTTCTGTTTCCAGTGGGAATTCAGGTCATACCAATGCACTTTTTTTTAATGAAAATGGGTGATGCTTAGAAATGCATAAGGTGTTGAAATTCTTAAGTACTTTTCATAGTAAGAAGCCACTATATTATCCTCTGTATTACTGTTTGTTTTTCTTTTGAGAGTTGTATTTCGAAATTAAAATGGGGGCACAAAGTTTCTGTAATGTTTCTGTAAAATTCAGAACATAGTAAAAAGACATTTCTTTGTAGAAGGACGCATGCAAACTATTTTGAGTCTGAAATATTTTGAGCTTGAACTGGACTGTTAAACTCTCATCAAAAGTGTTCCAGGGTCATTCCCACCTCATTAGAAATTTTTCAAGTCTAGGAAAGCCTGCTTTGAGTTCAGAATGCTTCCAGTAAGTTTAAAATAGCCAATTGCATTCGAAATATTTTGCCCATACTCCTGTATTATGCCTCAGAAATTGGCAGCACCAGCCAACCATGACCTCCGCCCCCTTGAAAATTAGACAGGATCAAGCTTGATTGGTATTTGTTTGGTTATTTTAGCTAATGGCTAAAGTGGGAAGGCATTCCAGAAGATAATGGCAGACAAATTCAGTAATGCTTCCACATTTCTGCTAGCTGAGCTTGAAGCCAGAATTTCTTTATTCTTCAAATAATCTGTTGACTCCATAGAGATTAGCAGTATAGCTGCAAGTAAGGCTATTGGGAACAATCCTATTTACCCTGCTGTACATTGTATATATTGTATACATACTGGAAGTATGATACAAGCAGTTGGCTTCTGAATAGTGAAAATGTTTTTTCAGATGAGTAAAACACAATGAAAATTCTATAAACACGCTACCTGTACTTAAAATATAAGCTAAAGCTATGCTTAATGTGGCTATGTTTGGTATTATTCACCTCCTAACTTTACTGTCCTTAAAATTATCTCATATTCTTAAATCACTGTTCACTTTTCCTGAAACTTGATGCAAGGATCATCACAATGTGATCATTGAAGAAGGATGATATTTTGGCTTTTATCTGTTTTAATATAACTGCATAGCTGCAAATATTTTCAGTAATAGATTTTAGCTAGGACACATTTTTAGTAAATGTATTAATTTCTTCTATTCTAGCTACAGCAGATTAACTATCTGAGCCTTATGCAAATTGTCGGCTTTGCCAACTTGCCGAATCCAACACAGCAGATGCAGCAACCTCAACCCTTTCCATTAGGAAGAAACTGGGCTTCAAACACTGAAGCAAATAATATCCATCGATCTCCCCCTATCCAGCCGGCAGGTGGTGTTCAAAAACCTACCAAATGTCAGATACCAACTCCAGAAAACAGTTGGAACGTTGGTCAGAAAAATAACAGTTCTCAGGAAGAAAAGAATTTGCCTGATCAGAACCAGGATGGAAATAACGTGGTGAGTTGCTGAGATTTTTTAACATTGTAGAGGTCATATTCCAGGTTTTTGTTGAATGTGATCATCAAGTATTGCCATAATGAAAACCTTACAGTGTTATCTTTTGCCTCATTTAGAGATCCGTGCACATGAATGGTTCTTCAGCCTTACGAGAGGGTCAGTCTATCGGTGCAAGATTGATGTTGCCACTTCAAAGCTCACCTCAGCCGAATCCAGCCAGGCCATTTCCTCTCTTATCTGTTTCTCTAAATGCTGAGGAGAAGAAACCAAAGCTTATTCCAATGGCAAAACCCTTCAATAATGCAGAGGGATTTCCTTTGCTTAAGCTAAAAAACAATTATCATTTTCAGACACTCAATTTCTGCCCGGTAATCCCCCACAGATGGTCTGGGCCATCATCAGGACCGAGAGAAGCCTGGGGCCCCCCACCTTCTCTGGCACAAAATCCTCCCAGTTCACAGATGTCAGAACCCACAAATGAGACAGGAGCACATCTAACCTTGAACCGTTACAATCAAACTGTTATAAACCAAGCACAAGAGCAGGCAGAGCGTTGGGCAGAACCAGTCAAGACAGGGATTTCCAAACAGTTTCCTGTAGATGAATATGGAAAAAAGGAAAAGTCAGCTCCGTTGCAACCTTTCCATGAATGTCTAAGGCCAGAAAAACCATTGGTTGACAATGAAATCAATTCCCCTCAAGCCTATGGGCCCTTTACTGAAATCCCTTTGCTATCTCTGAAGAGCAGCCCACAATCCAAATGTTTACCAATTAAATTTACAACAAAAAACACAGATTGCAGAGCGCCCCTCGGACAGACAGGATTACCATTGCTTTGTTCTAATTTACCTCCACTAACCAAGGTAATGATTTTATAAAATATATGTGTTATTTTAATGTAGATGTCGTAACAGCACTTTCATTTACGTTCATAAATGAAGTGTTTCTCAACTTGCTTTGCTCCCCAAATATTGAAAGGGAAATTTGACTTTATAGATGGTCTCTTTGGTTTTGTGAACAGTTTCAGGTACCAAAACTCATTCCCCTTCAGGATCTGATTGCATTTGAACAAAGCCAGCATTTTGTTCCGGATCCACAGCCTAAGGAGCATCCCAAGCCGATGCAGTTATTGAAAGCTAATATTAAGAGCCAAAATGAAACAAGACAAGTGAGGAGTTATAAGAAAAGGTAAAAAACAAACGTTTAATCCTATGTACCAAAATCTGATCGCAGTTGCATTCGTTCTTGCACTAAAGAGAGAAGGAGTTTTCTTGTAAAGTAACAAATGTTGCAAATTAGAGCAGGTGTACTTTCTCTATATGTTAAGAAAACATTGATTATATTTCTGTGTGATCCGATAGTTAATATAGCTAGTTCTATTCTCATATTCTCTCTAATTATGGTGCTTATTATATATCTAGCATCATCTTCCTGAATCTACCAGTCTAAGCAAACCTATCATTCTGCTTTGGAGGCCCTATGCCAGATGAATAGGACTCAGTCTGGAGCATTCTGGGAATTTTTCAAACAACATATTTCTATATTATTATCACACTAGACAGAAGAGACGTATTGAAAATCGGATCAAGGAGAAGGAAGAAAAAACGAAAGCCATTGTGACTAATCAACAAGATTATTCTTCTGTTCTTCCTGATGCTGTAAAGCCAACAAAGGCAAGCACTAAGAAAATGCTAATGGATAATTATCGTCCTTATATTGTTTGGTTTTAAAGTAAAATATAGGAAAAATGATATGGTAAAATGTAGTAAAAGATCGTCTCGAAGTGGACTAAGTGATGCACTAGTCCACTTTTTTCCTCATTCATTCATGTTCACTCTGGACTTGATTTGTGTTTACTAATGTTCCATGGGGGGGGGGATTCATTTGTCTGTAAAGAGACATTTAATATGGTCAATACATCATAGCTGTGGTGTGGCAAAACATTCTATCATCCTAATTTAACTTAAGAAAGAAGCATCAAATATATCTTGCTAGGATGTAGAAGACTTTCCAAATTGAGGAAACTATTCAGCATGCAGTATGTACATTTGAATTCACAGCTTCATATCTTCCCTCTGCATTTGTTTTTGATTGATGATGGGGCTCACAGAAGCAGGTTTAACGCGGTGAAACAATACGCTATAGAAAATGTTAACTTGGTAATTTGTTAATTGAAAAGTATACAAGTGGTCCTCCGTTAACAATCATTCATTCAGCAATTGTTTGAAGCTAACAACAGCGCTGAATGAGTGGAGGTGATGACCGATCATTGGAGTTGATCCAATGATTCAGCCCAGCATCCCCATGGTCACATGATCATGATTTGAGTGCTTGGCAACATTTACGATTGCAGCATCTTGCGATCATGCTATCGCAATTTGTGATCCTCCGTGGTACCTTCCCACAATAAAGTCAATGGGGAAACCAGCAGGGAAGGTTGGTAGTTGCTTAGGTAAGTCCTTTCCACCCACATACCTTTCTCGAGCTTCCCTGGATCAGCACCTCTTCTTATTAATTGTTTCAGATTTGACAGGATGTGTGTGTGTGTGTTTGTATTGTAAATGATGTGTTTTACCGGTGTTTTTGTATTTTAAATTCTGAATTTGTTTTATTGATCTGGGACTGTAATTAAATTTTGTTTCATCTTCTTGCTCCCTAGCAATATATACCAAAATATTCTATTAGTATGCTGAAGTGTATTACTAACATTAAATCACTTGTATATGTTTAATCATACTTGTTCTTGCTTCAGGAATCCCCAGCTGAATTAAGTGCTGGCCCCTGTGATGCCAGTTCATTACTGAGTAAGTTTTTCCAACAAAATTGACTTGAAAGATTGAATGTTCTTTCCCGGATATCACAGTTTTATATTTCTCTTGAATGGCAATAGTTACCTGTGTAGACTATGTAAGGAATTTCTCACTAGCAGCCCTTAATCTTTGCTCAAATGATTCATGGAAAACTTTTCAGAAATCTGTCTTGGCCTCTATACTTAAGTTATTTTTACTGATAGTGTAATTGCTGTTAATTGCTGTTAACCTTCAAACAGGTTCTGGCACATTGTAATTTAAATCATAGGTTAAATTAAAAATCATCATCATTAGAGCCCGCTCTGTTAATAATTAGAAAGCTTATCATCTTCATAAATATGAGGGTTGAGGGCCGATTCTTTGTTGATGGGAAGGAAAAATCCTTCCGGGACTTCTTCAACAAGGAAAAGCAATTCTCTTCTCACCATCAACTGATCAGCTAGTTGCTTGGACAGAACAGAGAAATGCAGTTTTATTTCCTCTAGTAATGAGGATGCATAAAATGTCATCTTAAAATTGGCTCTAATTCCCAGATTTATTGCTGCAGCTAAAGTAATTAAACTCCCTTCACAGGCCGGGGATGGGAAGCTTTTGAGTGATTTAATAGAGCATAAATACAGCCAGGTTTGGGAGGAATTAGCATTTGACAGTAAACCTTTATTACCTCCTGTCTCTTTTTAATCCATCCCCCTCCCCTCTCTCAGTGTCTCACAAAGTTGCAGAATTGAGCTTTACTGACTTCAACGTACTTCGGAACAAAGGTATGTCAAGAAGGGTTGCTCTCAGATTCCATCTACTTGTTTTCAGCATTAGAAAATTAAGGGAAAAAATGCAGGTGACAAACACCATTGGTTACAGGCAGACCTGTAGAGGAAAGAAATTACGGTAAACATGGGTACTGCTCTGCTCATATTTTCCATAACCTCCCGCCCTTGAGCAGATAACTGGATTTTGTCCACTTTCAGGCAGATGACTGAAATGATGCAGTTAGCAACAGCTAATGAAATAGTATTTTGTTTTTGAATTGGATAACATCTCTGTCTTCTGTTATTTTAGAATCCGATACATATATTTCATCAGCGGCACTACATTACCTGGCTTCCGTAGGAAAACAACCGACAGATCTTCAGGACGCCAGCACAAACACAGCAGATCTGCAGAACGCCAGCACAAATACAGACACCGGTAAAACTCTTGCAAGAAATTATTGTGACTGCTTTCTTAAAGCTTTGAAAATGAAATGGTTTCTCCACTCGCGTAATTGGCATTCTCTAAGAGCACAAACGTATGCCCGTTTTCTCAAATAACGTTGAGTGGTGGATTGCAAATAATAGTTGTGTTAAGATAAATGCCCATCCAAACACTTTCATTTCTGCATTTCAAATTTGTTCTGCTCTGAAAAATTATCTAGCCTTTCACTCCTGACTAAGCGCCTTTAGAATAATTTAGCAGGATACATTCTCCTCTTGATTCATTCTTGATCTTATGTTTTTCTTGTGGGAATAAAGTTCTGAAATCATCTCAGAACATACAAACTGTATCAGAAGAATTAATTGATGAATCTCTTGGGAATCCATCAGTCGCATCTGCATCTGTAACAGGTGTGTTTCCTTTCAAATTATTTTTGAAGAAGCACAAAATTCTGTGTTTCAGAAATAAATATTATCACGGTGGGATCCAAAGTTTCAAGACCTGATTTATGAGCCTTTTATTTATTTATTCAAATTTTTAAACCGCCTCTCTCTCGAGAAGGGACTCGGCGGTTTAAAAATTTGAATGAATGAATAAATAAAAGACATAAGAGAGGGGAGAAAAATATTTTTATTGCGTTTTATTCTCCCGTTGTTATTTTCTTCTTCACAAAGCTGTTCCCAGGGATGAATTAAAGAGAGGCTGAAGGAAACTATATAGGGATTATAAGAAACATAGAGCCATAAAATTAAATAAAGCCAAAAATGACCAGATCTTGTGAGAGTTCAGAAATTTTGTCATTGATCTCATAGCAATTTAGATTAAAATGCCAAAACTTCACAATATCACGTGAGACCTTGGTGTTGAGATTTTTCTTTTAAATGTTTATTTTATGAAGTCTGCTGCCTAAGAAAGTTCCCAACTGCTGTTTTATGGGGAATGGATTAAAACAACCTTCCTATCTGGGAGCAGGAGATATTTCTAAATAGTCATCAAAGGCAGATAGATCATCCATTCAAGAAACAAGCGGCTCTAAATTGATTTTTTTTCTGACTTTTTATCCATAAGATACTCAACAATTCTTATAAAATCTAATTATTCCCAGAAGTATCTCTGCTATATGAAAAATAGAATGTTTTATCTGTTTAAGCTTTCTGACTTTATATATGTTTTTCTCATCAATCAAGTTGAAAAATCACATCAGGATGTTATAACAGACTCAGAACAAATAATTGCTGAAACTAATAAAAATCAGCCAATCATTTCTGCTTCCGCTTCTGCTTCTGAAACAGGTGTGCTTTCTGCTTATCTATTTTGTGAAAATACATTACTAAGTTTCACTGTCTTTAAATTTTAAAAGATAGAGATTATGTACTACGATAGTGTTATAATATTGTGCAAAGAAATATTTTATTTTATCCAAAGAATGAGAGGGTGACGGTTTTTATTACTATTATATAATGCTGCTGTTGATTTATATGTGACTGTTCTCTTAGCTGCATAACTTGTGATCATTGTATAAAATATAGAGCTCTTCAATAGTAATATTAAACAATGCACTAAAATTTACATTTAATCTTGGGTGCGCATACAAATTTATAGTGTGTCCAAAGCATGCTTAGTATTGTTTATTTTTTCCTGCAGTTTAGAACTTAAATATATATATTCAGAATTACCTTGCACTGTTAGAGAAAATTGGAATACCTGCCGTTGTTAATCTTGATTGGACTTTACTAAAAGTTAAGATCAGGATGAACCACTTTTTGGTAATCATAATCCCAATCCATTTTGTGAAGAGGGTAAAAGGTCAGCATGGATGAAACAAGGAAGCAGCTACTCAAATATAAGATTTTTCTGGTATTTTTTCATAAAGTGAGGCTCATTTGTTTTTAAGTAAATTTAGTTTAAGGCTCATATCACAGTGGGGTTTTTTTCTGTATGTACCCGTATTTCTGACTTCTAAATGGTAATTAAACCATGCCATCCATTTAAGCGACAATAAGTTGCTTCAAGGGCCTTAACAAAAGAGTTTCAGGAAACACACGTGTCCTTAAAAGTCAACTTGCTTACACTTTATTTGGCTGTCCAATCAACTCTTGCTCTGCAATTACATTTTTAGCATTTTAGTTGTCATCTTCTTCTTCTTTTGGCTGTTCCCGTTAGGGGTCGCCACAGCAAATCATCTGTTTCCACCTAACTCTATCCTCGGCATCCTCTACTCTCACCCCATTTTTAGCCTTTCCGTTTCTGTCTCCAAGAAGTCTTTTCAGCTCTCCGAGTTGTACCTTTAACCTTGGGTGAGTTTTAACTGTGTTCTTTCCTTCTACAGAACTGTTACCTTCTTGCGTTCCTCAGACTTTGCCACCTGAGTTGTATTTCAACTTGAAGTCAGCCAGCACAACTACAGAGACACCTTGGCCGTCTTCATCCAATTTGGTCAGTCAATGAGAAACATCTCCTGAAAATGCAGCTCTAGGGTCCAGCTATTCAGTAAATTCATCACTTATGGGAGGGATGGGAGAGCTTCAGTTCTTCAGTGCAGTTTTGTAAATGTCGAATAGCTTAACATTGTTTGCTGTCTTACAGATTGGTTTGTTTATTGGTTTGTTTTTTTTAATATATGATGTAGGCTGAACAAAGATACATCAGTGTGACTGATATAGAGTCTGGTGATCTTCTAAAGAATTTGCCAGTTAAATCTGAGTCTGCTGCACAGCCTCTTGTCACACAACCTGTGAAGTCTGAATTCCCAGCGTTTACAAAGCTGCATTATCCAGCAGTTTCTGTTACCAATGTATTACCACTGGATGAATTTGAGAGACAAGGTAAACATCTACAATTTTTATTTTGTAACATTTGCTTTCAAAATGTACTTACGTTGTGGCCCGCCAACTGCCAGCAGAGCTGGCAGTAGACTTGGACAGTAAGGAGGTTGGGGAAGACCTTGGGCCAGTCCTGGAGTTGGGGGAAGGCTCTGATGGGTGCTCTGCATCGGAGGCAGAGATGGGGCCAGGGCCCTCCAACAGTTATCAGCTGCATTTGGAGTCAGAGATCAGTGGGGAAGAAGAACAGCTGGAACCTGTTTCAGATGCGCGTATGCACAGAGCTGTCAGAAGAAGGGAACAACTAGGGAGCAGGGGTCAACTTGGAAGTAAAGGCACAAGGTGGATGCTGAGTGGCCCCTCCCATAGGGAATAAATAGGAGCAAAAGGGGAGTAGTGTTTGTAGGAGACAATTAGTTTGCTCATTATTATGAAGAGTTGCTTGTCTGAGTTCAAATCAAATCAAATCAAATTTTATTCATCACACGCACTCATACATGGTACGAAATGCAGTGAAATGTGTATATGATGAGTTCATGCCGTACAGCTATTCTTTGCCAAGTATTTCAACTGGAAACTCAGCTGAGCAACTATCAAAGGACAGATAAGGTCTGTTTTTGCAATAAAACCTTGAAAGCTTTACTGCTGGAACTTTTCTGGATGTGAATGAGAAGAATTCACAGTAACCAAATAAAGAGGGTTTTTCGGGACCAAAAGCCTGTTTCGTGATTCTGTTAAGCCTGGGTCAGAACAGCTTAGGGGAATGCTGGAGGGGAAAGGGAACCATGTAAAACCTCAGACCAGAATGTAACATCTGTATCTCTCTACACAGAGAGCTTGATGGCCCTTTGTGAGTACACTTTGAAATTTTGTAGATCAATAAAACTTTATGATGACTTTTAATTAAACCCTGTACAGGTAGTTCTCAATTTACACCATGGAGACCAAAATTTCTGTTGTTAAGTGAGACATTTGTTAAGTGAGTTTTGCCCCCATTTTATGACTTTCCTTGCCACGATGATTAAGCGAATCCTTGCAATTGATTAGTTAGTAACCCATTTTTTAAGTGACTCTAGCTTCCCCATGGACTTTGCTTTTGTCAGAAAGTCGCAAAGGGAGATCCCATGACTTTGGGGAATAACAACGGTCACAAGTATGACTCAGATACCAATCATCTGAATTTTGATCACATGATCACGGGGATGCGGCCAAGATTGGTCATAAGTTCCTTTTTTCAGTGCCGTTGTAACTTTGAACGGTCACTAAACAAACTGAGTTGTAAGTTGAAAACTACCTGTAATTGGCTGCATTTGGAAATACTTTGCACTTTTTTCTTTCTTTCTTTGATTGAAAGAAAAGAGTCTCGAAATTGAGTTGTCTCTACTACCATCAAGAATAACAGAGGAAGAAACGGCTGGTGATCAATTTACCTCCAGTCTCCTTCGTGAAGATTTTTCCAGTATTTACACAGGACAGTTGGGTCAAAAGATCAGCAAACAGCATTTTTCTGGAAAGCTGCAAGAAATGGATAGACAACTATCATACTTACAAGATTTGACAGAAACAATGGAGAAAGAATATAGCACTACTAAACTGGTATGTTTCACTTCGTGTTTTTACTTTAAATCCTTTCCCCCTTGGTAATAGGATAGATGTTGAAATAGATTGCAATCATATGTACTTTCAACTGGAAGAGAAAGCACATGTCTTGGATACGATACAAGATTTCTGGCTGGCAGCGAGCTGCTTAGAAAACTTTGTGTGAGAGTTAGAAGCGTAAATGAATTTATTGTAATTGAAAAAAAATCTTCATTGGTCAGTAATCAATTTAATTTTAATCTGTTTTAATGGAAAAAAAATGCAAACCAATACATAAAGAATGTAGAATTTTATTACTACTTTCATTGTGAGAACAGAGATAGGCAAAAATAATAAACTGTAATAAACTCAATGTTAAAAGCAGAGATATACTTTCTAATTTATAAACTGCAAATATGAACAAGAATAAGCAAAGAAGAGTTTTTTTAAATATTAACATCCACAGTTGTATTTTTTTCAGTATATGTGGGTTAACCTTAGACCTTGAGTATTAACTGAAATGGAAAAGAGATGCTCAGAAAAGACACATATATTATAATATTTATTATATAAGGATGTGGGTGAGAAGTGCTGCATGTCACAAGTGTCTCTTTTTTACAGTTTGTGGAAACAGCGACAGATGTCAGTGTGATACCTCAGCAAGAAGATGATGACATATTGTTCTTTGCACCAGGTGTTAAGCTTTGCCAAGCAGGTGAGTTTACTAACTGAGAGTTGGGTTGAAGATATGGCTATATGGCAATTAGATATGGAAAGGAATAGGTGATTCAGAATATATCTCCCTTTGCATAATAGGAGCACATAGAAGAGATTTAGTAGATATATAGGGAAGAACAGAAATCTGGTCTTAGGTTACAGTGGGGATCAGAATTTCTGTCACTAAATAGTGCAGTCATAAATCACAATGTCATTTGACTGCATCACTTAGTGAAGGCAATTTGAGCAGTCCTGTTTGCCAACATAACCCAAAGATGAGATGAGATCTTAAGTTCACATGGTTGCAATTTATGATTTTCTACAGGCTTCCCCATTGACTTTGCTTAGGGAAACCAGCAAGGAATGTCAGAAATCACAATCATATGACTGGCTTGTTACAATCATAGTCACCTGATTGTGATCAAGTGACCGTAGGGATGTTGCAACAGATGGAACTCGAAGGACCAGTCATAAGAACCATTTGTGCAGCATCCTCATGCCTTTAAACGGTCGCTGAACAAATGGTCATAATCCCAGGACACATTTTAAAGATCAAAGCCAGAACTGGAACTGAACTTGGAAGTTTGCTATGGAAATTGATTAATTCTGGTTATAATGTTACTTAGTCTTCCAACTCCAACCAGCAGTCTTATAACTCTGTTTTGGACCACAAACATTTGGGAAGCTACCAATGGAAGATAATTGTGGCCAAGTTGCTTTCATCTTGAGCGACTGATTGATATAACATCTGCAGTTTTTAAGAGTTGTTATGCTACTGAAATCTCTTGGTTTTTTAAAATGATGCTAGGGTATCAGTAAGCATGTCCTGAGTTTGAATCTGCGCTCAATCTTTTGTTGTGTTTGCTGTAGGAGAGGAACAAAGCTATCCTGAATGATACATAACTTTTTATATGGTACTTCTTTTAACTGTGGTTTCACTCTGTTCTTCTGTTAAACTAGAACGTTATTCAACCCGTGTAGTAGTGGAGAATTTTACAGAGGAACAAGACTTCTTAGAAGCAGAATCTTCCCCAAAGGATTTTATTGCCTTAAAAACATCTTCTGTTTCACCTTCAATATCTGCTGCTAATCATCCCAGGGTCAACAAGTTGTTTTCTGGTACTACTCTTTCTTGTTTTTTTGCATTTTGTTTGGTAATGTTGTAAACATCTTTTGAGTTGTTTATCGAATATGTTATGTGCTAGTAGTATATCCATATGTGTACATTAAATTCAATCAGAATAGAGCTTTTATAGCACAGTGGTGTAAGTAACTCATTCTTTGACTTGACTTGAATGGAAATAGTGTGAGTGATTAATATTTTAATTAATTCTATTAATAAACCAGGCTAAAATTTGATTAATTTTTATTAACCTACAAGTTAGTGATGATTTTTGGTTGTTGTTTTTTTAATAGATATTAGTTTTAAAATGGAAGAAGAAGATGAGAGGTATGTATGAGAAAATATTTCAGAAGCATTTACTGAAGTGGAGAGACTCGTACTGTGGGACTTTCCTACCAGTTTTGAAAATAGATTCTATCCTCTACTTAGTGGCAGATTTCAAAATTATAGGAAGAAGTTCTTTTATATTCATTATAGAGTACTTACTAAAGTTTTTACTGAAGAGCCAAATTTGACTTAAAGGTTTTCCTTGGGATACAACCACTCATTCAGCAACCACACAAAGATAACGATGACACAGAATGAGAGGGACTTGTCATCAGTTCAGAGATTTCAGCCATCACTGCTTTCCTGGACTCATGGGATCATGATCTGGATGCTCAGTGCGCAACTCATGATTATGGTGTTGCAGCAAGCCATGGTCACGTGGTCATAATTTCTAATGTTTTCCCAACTTTCCGCAATCAAAAGCAGTGGAGAAGCTGGCAGGAAATCAGAAACCGCTCCCACCACTTTTTCACCCGCCCGCACATTGGAGGCCTGCCTGCAGCAGCCCTTATGCTTCTCCTGCCTGTATGTCCCACTGCCTGTTCCCCAGCAAGGCCTAGTGAGTTCCCTTTGGCAGATCAGGTTCTGCTGCCCTGCCGAGCTCACCATGTCCATCCTGGGGCTGTGCCCCCTGGATCCCAGGACAGTAGTGGGAGGAAGATGGCAATGTCAGGCGGGGGGTGTCGAGTAGGTCATAGTAACGTGCAGGGCAGCCAAAAAGACAAAGGAAATAAACAAGGGGGAGCTGAAGTCCACACTCTGATTGAAGATGCAGGCTGCTTGCCAAGCACTTGAATTCTGATCATGTGACTGATGGGGCGCTGTAACAGCCGTAAACAACCATTGGTTCAGTGCCTTGTGAGTTCGAATGATCACTGAATGAATAGACATTAAGCAAGGATGACCTGTAGTGTAAGAAAATGATTAAAATCCATCTTTTGCCTACACTTGTATATTCATAGCACCTGTCCTTATATTTCAGTTATTGTTTCCTGTAAAAGTTTAGAAGTGTCATTGTGATGCTATTTGACCTCTGTGTACATTTTTAAAAACAGCTTTCCAGTTTGCAGCAATTTAATTCGTTTTTTTTTTCAATAGATGTTCAGAAGATCACCTTCAAATCACTGGCTTGAGTGATGTTTTGGACATCATTAATGATCTTATAGTGGAGAATGGTGTCTCTCCTTCAGAGCTGGGCCTTACAGAAATTCAAGCTAAAAAAATGGCCAGGTAGTGTTACACTGATACTTTTAATAACTTTGATCTAGATATGTTAGGTTGTATGATGCACCTAGGAGTATAGATCTGATATAAACAGTCATTGTTTGGGGATAGGGCAAAATACAGGAAGTAGATGAATTTACTGTCTGTAGTCATTCTGGTTATACACACGTGAAGAAAGCAAGTTCATTGTAGATGCACCTACCTTGTCGCATAAAAAGTTCAATTTTACCTGTGCAGTGGGCTACTACTAGTGGCTGGCGATTCTGAACAGGGATGCTCAGCTCATGTGCAACTGATGACAGACAGATTATGAATGACTCAATATCCATGGGCAGATGGAATTGCTAGTTTCCATACTTAGGATTTCTACCAGGCAATTAAATAATCAGGATTAAGGTTTATCTCTAAATGACAATAGAAAAAGTGGGAAACAACACTTTATGTATGACTGGTAGCCATATTTTCCTCTTTGTAAATTACAGCAGTTTCTAATATTTTTACTTTGACTTATCTTATTATTTATTTATTTATCATATTTATATGATATATTTTCTCCCCCTCCTCCCCCCTAAATAATATTGGCCTTACAACTTCTGGCTATTATTACAAATTCGGAAATAGTTTATTTCCACTGTACGATTCTGGAGTCATTAACTATTTGGTAGCAAAATATGCTTAAAGGAATCTATCCCTACCTTAGTTTAGAATCGTGATGTAAGAAAATAATGTCATAAATTCTACCTTTGTTATTTCAGTCTTTCAAATATACCACGTGAACAGAGATATACAGCTGAGAAGGATAAAAAAGAGTTATATGCTTGGATGAAAAGAAAACGAAAAGAGAGACTTGCCGAATATATGCAAATGCTGTCTGAAAAACGGGCAAAAGAGCACAGCCCATTCCATTTGAGAAAGAGGGTAAGGCTGTTTGCGTTGAAATGTTAAAAGTACATTAAAAAGAGAAATTTTATCAATATGAATCTCTCTGTTCTTAAAGTTGTATTTCTAAATCTTGGATTGGATGGCTGGCCTATCAGTTATAAAATCACGTATGAGAAGAAATATGAAGACGAATAATGATAACAATTCCAGAACATGAACTTACCCACTGTAAATTCCTTTTATAAAATTACAGCATTCCACTGAAAATTTCTGGCCTCCAGCCACCATCTTTATCTATTTCCACATAATACACCTGGATCTTATGTAAATTCAGCTATTTCCAAGGAAAAAGATGGATGGAGACCGCGGGGCATAATTAATTTAATTTAATTTTAATTTTATTAAATTTCTATACCGCCCCTCTCCCGAAGGACTCGGGGCGGTGAACAG
>JAEANM010004709.1:0-20443 GCA_017656035.1 Myanophis thanlyinensis
AATTAAAAAGAATTTAAATTCCCAGTTAATTAATACTAGGCCAGACCGGCCTGTTGGAACAAGTAAGTTTTTAGTATTTGTTTCTAACTCCATACTTCTGTTTATTCTTGGATTGATGGAAACTTAACTCCTATCTTTTTACCATCAAGCAAGTTCTAAATAACATATAGGCATAATCTCATGTCTCTTACCCATGTAAAGTACTTCCACCAACCCCAAATAAATACTTAATTATATCAATATCATAAATATCAATATCAGGTTGATGAGTGAAGGCAAACATTCCTGTTACTTTGTGTCTTCTCTAGAGGATATTTTGCAACTGGTCTCTCTCTAGTACTTCTTCTCAACCTGCTGTCAATATTGCCTCATTCAACAGCCCAACCTTTTGGTTAATGTTTGCTACTGGGAGGAAACTCCCATTGTTCATGATCCAGAGTTGAACAGGATCAGTAGATTTAGGTGAACACGTATAAATCAGACAAAAAAAATTAGGTGTATCCCATCTGCAGTTCAGACAGGATGAGTTATAGCCAATCAATGAATAGAATAGAATAGAATAGAATAGAATAGAAATTCTTTATTGGCCAAGTGTGACTGGACACACAAGGAATTTGTCTTCGGTGCATAGGCTCTCAGTGTACATAAAAAGAAAAGATACATTGATCAAGAATCATGCGATACAACACTTAATGATAGTCAAGTGGATCGATCAGTCAAAGAGAAGAAATTCCTACTAGATCACTCAAGGCAACATTCCTAAAAGAATGACAAAGTAATCTTCCCAACCCCATTGAAATCTGACAAACTAAATACTGGTTAAATACCGAGTAAACTATGTTTTTAACATTGCAATAGGTTCTCCTTTTCAATTCTTATTCTTTTCCAAATCATGTAGAATTTTGGGATATAGGGAGTATTTTTCCTTCACAAGTCCTGGGTTGATCCATGGGGATCTACTGTCCATGCATTATTAGGCTAGATTTTAGATGTTTGAAGAAGAAATTTCCTTTCTTTGCCAGACATTACTTCTTTCAGGAATAAAGATTCTGCAAAAGAATCCCAAATTTTGAGAGGGAGCCTTTCCCCATTTTTTTAAGAGGACTGAAGAATCCTTCACGTTGTGTTACATTTGTAAAGAGCAATCTAAGATTGTAACTTTGGGAGTTACAGAGAGCTAATCACAGATCGAGCAAAATTACTGAGAAACATCTGGGTAACTGTTCAGCCAACGATATCCAGAAGCTTTTTTTTTTTAATTGATAAAGAAATTGTCTGATTGCTCCGTGCTGTATTTCAATGGCTAGGACAACTATATATAGCTTTCTCTTCATCATGCTGAGAGGCAATGCTGTTATATAGATTTATGTATGCAAAGAAAGAGTTGATTGCTGGACATGACCTTCTCAGAAAATAATTGCAAGGCTTGCAAAATTGAAGTACACTGTCAATGCCCTCTCACAACCACGAACTGTGGGTTTGCAACCACTGGTGTCCCCCAGCCCCGAAGAAAGACATAGAGTCAAAATTCCTGGGAATGAGAGAGCACAGACCAAAGTCTGATTCTTTTTTATTAGGTCCAGGATCAGAAGGCGTATACAAAAAGACAAAGAAGAGGCAGGACTACATATTTCACGTATATAATGTTGCATAGTGTGAGGCAGGAGTAGCGTGTAGTCTGAGCTGGCTATATTCCCAGACATAAGCATCATTATAGATAACTACAGGAATACACTCGTTTGTGCAGCAGAAAATATATTTCATTATAGATAATCTATCGGTGAAGCAGGGGATAGCTCGTGGTCTGGCTAATTGTTTTTCCAAACATAACGAGGCAAGGGGAGGAGGCAGATAAGAGAATCATGCGGCATGGCTTTGTACCGCTCGTCAGGGCTGAGGAAATGTGCGGGGTGATTTCTATTCACATCCTGTGTCCTTGCACGTATTTCAGTAAGATGAACTTACCTGCACATACAGAAAAATGGTTTCAGGAGTGTTCTATATTTTATGTCAGATTCCTACAAGGAACTCACTCCCTTTGCTCAACAGGTTGGATAATTGAAAACCAAAAATTCCATATGGAGTGTCCCAATCAAACAGCCCCAAATGAATTCATCCTCTCTGGGTTTCCTTGTCCAGAAGACTTAAAGCTCCTCTTTGTTCTCTTCTTCTCAATCATTTTTGCACTCACTCTTTGCGGAAATTCTCTGATCATCTTGGCGGTGATCACCAACTTTCAACTGCACAGGCCCATGTACTGGTTCCTCTGTCATCTCTCCATCCTGGACATGGCCTTCTCTGCTGTGGTGGTTCCCAAAGTCACCGCAGGATTCAGCCAGCAGGAAAAGATCATCTCCTTCTCGGGTTGCATCTCGCAGGTCTTCTTTTTGAACTCGGTTGGGTGTACAGAATGCTTTCTTTACACCGTGATGGCTTATGACCGCTTCTTGGCCATTTGTAAACCGCTCCACTATGGCAACCTCATGACCTCGAAAGCCTGTCTCCTTCTCTCCTTGGGTACCATAATTGGAGGGACCCTCCACTCTGCCTTTCAGACCTCTCTTACCTTTCATTTGCCTTATGGAAATGACAACTTTATCGACTATATCTTCTGTGACATCCCATCCATCCTGAAGCTGGCTTGCGTTGAGATACAATTTATTGAAATGGTTATCATCGTTGACATGGGCTTTGTGATTATCACCTGCTTCCTCCTCATCCTCGCCTCTTACGCTTATATCATCACAGCCATTTTGAAGATCAGTAGCAGTGAAGGACGACACAGAGCCTTCTCCACTTGCTCTGCCCATCTTACCGTGGTGCTCATATACTACCTGCCCTTGTTTTCTCGTTATTTGAGACCAGCTTCTCGGGATGTCATGGAGAGTGTGGTATGTGTGTTCTACACCACTATCACCCCTTTGTTGAACCCCATAATATACACACTTAGGAACAAGGAGATGAAAACTGCTCTGGTGAAACTCTGGGGCGGGAATCCTGAGTAGGTAACAACAGGTGTGCACCCGTGCATTTTTCCTCAAGTTTTGATGACTGGATGTGAACTCTATAGTGGTGCTATTCAGCCTGGTTGCATCAGTTCTACCGAACCAGTAGTGTTGATGATATTTGGCCCTGCCCACCCACCCCTGCTGTTTCCTGTCCTATATCCCCTTCTTTTTTTTCTTTTTTGCTCACTTGAATCGCATGTAACAGCTGTTTTGCACACCTCTGCAGCCTCCGGTAAGGAAAAACTTGCATTTTAGAAGCCGCGTGGCAGCATGAATGGTGCATGCACACACAAAGCACGCTTATGCACACACACCGATCCAGTAGCAAAACCAGTTGAATTCCACCACTGTATATGCAAATAAGAATAGGAAGAGAGATCAGAACTTATATCTATTAACTTTTTTGTAGCTCAGCCAAGATTGTTGGAAAAGTTATACTTGAATATAACTTGTAAACATCTGTTTCATTTTTCTCTTGCACATCTGTGTGCCTCTCTACTTTTTTTTGTAAGGTTGTCTCAATCAGATATATACTAAAATGCATTCACTTTGGAATGATGTTTGCTCTTCTATTATTCTTTTGTTGTTTAAAAGGGAACTGTAACAAAGTATATTGTTCATTTTGGAAATATGATTGATCATTCCTTTTCAGTAAAAGCTGCAGAAATATTCATCATGAAACAACCTTCTCTGTATTGACTGTTTGGTAGATTATGCCAATACTTTTCTTATATTCCAAAATGTGTTCAAACTGCCTATTTGCATTGTGTTCTGATTGTGTCATGCTGAGGTTCTCCATTCATCTAACTTCCTAAGCTTTTGGAGAGAAAATGTACTATGATGACTTCCTGATGATCTTTGTCTAAGGAACAGAGTCCTTCTGAACCAATGGGATGGTCCACATTGTTGGACTGGCTGATTCTGGTTTTTGACTCATCCAAACTGCATGGATTCACTGTCAATCTTACTTGGTTCTGATTTCTAAGTTGCATCTGTTGTGGCCCACCAGTGGAGCTGGTGGCAGACTCAGACAGTGAGGAGGTTGGAGAGGAATAAGGGGCAGTCTGGGGAAGGCTCTGATGAGTGCTCTGCATCAGAGGCAGAGATGGGGCCTGTTATCAATTGCCTTCAGAGTCAGAGATCAGTGGGGCAGAAGAACAGCTGGAACCTGTTTCCGAAGTGTGCATGCACAGAGCTGCCAAGAGAAGGGAACAGCTGAGGAACAAGGGCTGACTCGGAAGTAAAGGCACAGGTGGACAGTGAATGTCTCCTCCCACAGGGATTAAAAGAGGAACAAAGAGGAGTGGAGTTTTCAGGAAACAATTAGTTCAATTTATTAGGGTGAAGATCTGTTCTTGACTTCTTGCCAAATAATTGCCACTCCAGTGTGAAGTTTGATAGATATCGGCCTGGCCACTCTCCAAGACTGATAAAGGTCTATCGTTGTGACTTGTTTACCAGGACTTTATTAGAAAGGAATTCCCTTTCACCTAAATAAAAGAGGTTTTATCGGGACGAGGAGTCTGCTTCTTCATCTTGGAAGGCCTAGGTCAGAACAGCATCTTAGTGGTGGCACAGTAGTTAGAATCTGGTATTGCAGACTAACTCTGCCCACAGTCTAGAGTTCGATCCTGATGGGCTCACGTTTGAATCAGCCTTTCATCCTACTGAAGTCAATGAAATGATGATCCAGATTATTGGGAGCAATGTGTTGACTCTGTAAATTGGTTAGAGACGGCTATAAAGCACTATAAAATAGCACAAAGGTCTAAGTGCTATTGCTATTAATATGGATCATTTCAGTACCTTATACCTCATTATAACCTTGGCATTTAAATTATACTCTGTGATATATGACAGTTTAGATGGAGGAATAGATACATAATGCTTATATCGTATTGCAATATTTCCCTAATGAAAGTATATTGGGTATTTTTGCAACAACTCCGGTATACTCATCCTCTTGGTAGTTTCAAAAGAATTGGCTTTATCTCGGCTGTAGACAGTTGTAATGTCTGAGAACAGAAACATTATTTTTTGTTAAAAAAAAGAAAATCAGAGTCCACTGTCAATAGATTTAAGTTAGAAGCATTTGTTTCTAACAAAGTAAATAAAATAAAAGCTCTAATGTTAAGAACTCCAAGGGTTTATTTTGGTTTCTTGTATTTCATTCATAAAGAGGCAATGTTTATATATAATTATATATATAAATTGGTTAATAGTTTTTGCTGCTGGTATTTTAAAAATTCAGGGAGACTGGTATAGATCTATTTCAAGCTTTTTGGCCATCATCAGCCAGCCATACCCTTATGGGATTTGAATTCAATAGATCTATATATATATATGAGAAGGTCACAACCTCTCAATCCAAGATAAGGTACTCTTCTTATTACAAGGTAGTTTTCACCAATCAGGAATCTTCCAGATGTGTGCTCTAGAATATTCATCAGTTCCAACCAAAACTCTGGCCTAAGGAAATAGTTCACCGTACTCAGTCTTAAAAGAACTAAGCATTTTAAGCTTCAAGCATCCACAAATAGAGAGGACCCTGGAGTCTTGTCCCTCTTCTCTCCTTATTGCCTTTCACTATTGTGGAAGAACAATACCAAACAAATTGTGCAGAAATCTTTACTAAGTTGCAATGTTGCAACTTTTTCCATCTTCTTCCTAAATTTTTCTTCTGTGCTATAGTGTGGAAAATACAAAAAACTTTAGTAGCAAAATAAGAAGTAAAATAATTTAGTGTAGTTTAATCATGACAAAAAGTTATTAAAATCCACAAAAAAAATTATCGAGAAACATATATATTTGGATATATATTCCTGTACTTTGTCTCCTTACTGTCTCCCAAGAGCAAATTTGTTTTATCTGAAAGTTCTCTTCAAAAACAAGGCATGTTATTTCTTTTTTGCATTTAAACACATGCAATTTGTTTCATAACTTCCAACATAATTATAGCCCACCCAACCTCTAAATAAGGTGTTCAGTATGACAACATGTGCTTTCCAGAGCCTAAGAAGGCAAAACATTTATCAAAAACATTATGATGAAAGGAAGACCATTTGAAAAAGAATTCTCCTGATTAAATTACTCTATTCTGTCCTTTCCTTACATTCATTTCATTCAGATAATATGCACTGAGGAAGTGGACACTGGATGTGCATAATTCAGTATGTAAATGTACCTCTTTCACTAACCCATCAATGTGCGTTCCTTGTCAGTCATTCAAATTTATTTCAACTATTTTTAATCATACTGCTGAAATAGCTTCCGGAAACTTTATTAATTACTTTGGTGGTACAAAAGTATGAAAAGGCTTAACTTATAACATCTAACTATTCTGAAATGTCATGTTCATTTTCACCTTTGACTTACAAACATTGTCTTATAGATACCAGAAAAAAAGAGTAGGTAAACCGAAATCTTCATACATGTTTACTCGATTATTATGGAATTGAAGTACATGTATCTTAACGATTGTGAAACTCTAGAACTATATTCCATGAAAATCTCACTGAAGTGATTTTGGATAAAGCAAGATGCTGAACCAGTGAACAAAAGTGGGTTGAGGGGTATGATATCACATTTTTTAACCCGAATGCAAATGTGCTCATACATTTTTAAAGTTTTATTTGTCTGGTCACACTCCTATTGGGGAATCTGTTTCAAATGACTACAGTAGATAGATTTATGAGAGAGTGATATTAGGGGAACCAATAAAAGGTTTTTTTAATTCTCATCTTAAATAAAAGATTGAGAAGAAGAAGAAATAAAAATTCAATACTGATTTATTTCCATTGAAATCTCTATCAATGTTATTTAGTTGAAGCCCAATATATTTTCTCCTTTTCCTTCCAATGCATTTCCTCCAAGTTGTAAATCAGATATATATATTTTAAGCATTTCTGTTTTCAAAAAGAACAAAAAACTTTAGTGTTTGCAAAATAATCAAATTTTATGTATCATTCTTTTTGTAATATTAAAATATCAAGTTTAGGCAACTAGAAAGATAGGGATATATGGTAAGCAGTGATTTTATCAAGGCTTTAATTTTATTGTTCCTATTAAAATCTTACCTGATTGCTATAATTAATCAGCTGAAGAAAACAATGTAAGGATATTCCAATACCTCCTCAGCACCCAGCCCCACCATGCTTCACATGCTGGGTTTGAAGTCTTTGAGTTGAGTTTAATCTACACACATAGAATCTCCATATAATGTATAACTTGATCATGGGTTGCACACAAAATTCCCACAACAGGGATATGATGGAAGAAACAGACTTCTTCATAGCATGTATATAATTTTATTAAAACCTTTAAATGAGAAGATAAAAATTAATAAGAAATAATATAAACAAACAAGAAAGAGAAGTCAAAGAGAAAGCAAAAAGTACAAGGAAATAAAAAATTTGAAGAAAAGAAAGATCTAAAGAAGCTTCCAATATTCTTCACAGCAGTTATAATTATAAATATATTTCAACCTTTCTCTAAAGTTGCATTGTGTTACTCTTCTTTCTATAATCTATAATCATAAATCACAAGTGCATATTTTTTTCAGTTCATGCAAAAAGATGACTTCCAGTGATCAATAAATATAGAGTGAAAGGAGAGAGGGAAGGGGAGGGGAGGAGTGGGAAATGGAGGGGAGGAAAGGAGAGGTGAAAGAAAGAGAGGGAAGGAGAAGGAACCAGAGAGGAGAAGGGAGAGAGAGAGGTTGAGTAGAGTGGAGTAGGGTAGGGTGGGGTGGGGTGGAGTAAAGTGGAAGAAAGGGAAGAAGAAAGGAGAAGAGAAGAGAGTAGAGGAATTCCCATTTAATGAACATTTCATTTATGTATTATTTAACCAAAATGTTACTACTGAAACACCAGTAAAAAGAAACTGGAAAATAAATGTAGATAATGTATTTTATCTGTTCAGTCAATTTATCAATTTCATCAAAATACATTAAATTCACCAACTGTTCATCCATAATAGGTACTTCTCATACTTTCCATTTCTATCCATATAGCAATCTGCATACAGTAATCATATATGTAAATAATCCTTCATGGCTGTTTTGTCTATCATGTCATGTAAAGACATGAATATTTCCATTTTAAATAATCATTGTCCTTATGTGAGCCCTGTTATTGCTCAGTTTTGCTCCACATGCATGAACCAAATGGATCTATCATTCTCAGTCCTAGGAAGATGGATTGATTAATAAATTATAATGGTTATTATTTAGCATTCATAATTAATCAGTTAATTATCATTAACTAAGAAGTCTCTTTGTATGTATAAGCTTAGGGCTATTTTGAAATGTGAGTGACCTTTGCTAGAAAGCTCTCAAACCTTCAACAGTGCTAAAGAAGTGATAAAATATTGACAATTTAAAATGGTGGGTAACCATTACTTCCAGAAACAATAATCACATAAGATACATAAGTAGGCCTTAATGTATTAACATCTCCCATTCAATATAATATTGAAAACAATTCTGTATACGGCTTACATAAAACTGCTTCCCCAGGTACGTAAAGTCGATAAATAAATGCATGTTAATTAAATATTCTCTATTTGTGAAATATACAAAGTTTTCAAACTGATTTTTTGCATCTCTGCAGAATGCCACCTAAGAAGAAAATCGTTTTACATTCGTAGAAATAATAACAAGATCCACACATCAGAAGATCCTAGGCATCTCCAATTGTGGTTATATATCCAAATGAAAATTCCCCCAAATTCACAAAAGAAGAATTTCATAGTCTTACAATAAAGGCATTGATAGACAATAAAG
This sequence comes from Myanophis thanlyinensis, assembly GCA_017656035.1. Taxonomy (NCBI): domain Eukaryota; kingdom Metazoa; phylum Chordata; class Lepidosauria; order Squamata; family Homalopsidae; genus Myanophis; species Myanophis thanlyinensis. The sequence goes on from JAEANM010004709.1 coordinate 8,791, forward strand.
TGATAGTGTTTGATTGATTCTAATATAGTCCTTGATTTAATTAGCACAATTGGCACCAGAATTTTCACTGCTAAGAAAGGAGGTTGTTAACTGACTCACATCCAATTTTGCCAACTTTTTGCCACAGTTGTTAAGTGAATCATTGCATGTATTGAGTAAATCATGAAGTCATTAAGTGAGTCTGGCTACTCTCATTGACTTTGCTTATCAGAAGTTGGCCTGAAGAATTGTGTGATGTCAGGATACTGCAATAATTATAAGTACATACTGACTACCAAGTCCCTGAATTTTGATTGGGTGATGAAAATTGTGTTGAGAATGCTGCAACAGTTATAATTGCAAACAGTTGTAATTGCAAAGACTGGCTGAAAGTCCCTTTTTTCAGTGCTATTTTAACTTCAAACGATCACTAAAACATGGTTGTAAGTCAAGAACTACCTGCATTTTAAATTAGTTGTTTTATTAAATACTTTGAAGATATTAAATATTACTGGGGAATAAAAAGAATCTCCCCAAGGGAAAGAATCTCATATTAGAAAGTGAACAGCTGAATAAGGGCAGATTAAACAACCATCCTCTTTCAAAACATCCTTCTGAAGATGCAGAAACAAAATGCTGCAAAAGCTCATGTTTAATAAGCTTCTGTTTTTATCATAATCATCCCTATTAACATAACTCGGCGACAGTGTTCAAACTGCATATCTCATTATAGTGATATAGGTTCTTTCGCATGCCCATCACTAGTAAGTATATGCTTCAAAATGGCTGGTTAAAACAATATAACAAACAACTTCAGAGAATCTGTTTTAGTGGATAAGAACAAAATCATTCCAGCCTACCAGATGAATATCTTCCTCTACTGTTGACAGTCAAAAGAGTGGTTCCCTTTATCTGTAACTCATATTTATTTTTCCCACCTGGCTGGCATACCGCTCTGTCATTCCTCTTTAGAATAAGTACCTTCGGTAGCTGGTCTACTCTGCATTTTCATAACCAGATAAAGGGGAAAGCTTCACAACACTATTGAATTTTCCATCTTTCAGGGAACTAAATAAATCATTTTCCTTTTGTCCTCCAACAGTATGAGTATTATTTTTCAGTTACTGGAACAAATCAAGATGTGCCTTCCAACTTATTCTCAGAGCAGAGGAAAGCAATTGGATGCATATCTCTAAGCAATCCATAATTCTCAAGGAGCCTTCAGACTTTTTAAAGTGTATTCCAACCATATCTGACAAATTCTCACCTCTCTATTTTGCAGGGATTTGTGCTTTAAGTTCTTTACCTTTGATTTTTATTAATCCCTTCTTACATGTTTAAATAAAATACATGAAAGAATACAAAGGGGAAAAAACTAGCGAAGTTGTATGATCAAATATTAAATAGGGAGGGTCAATGGTAAAACTGAAGAATCAGATACCTTCACTACCAAGTATAGCAAATAGTTGGAAAGACCTGTATATAAAACATTCCATTCACAATTCTAAATATAAGTTTAATTCATTATGGACTATAAATACATCTCTAGCGATGAAGCCATTAGCATAAATATATTTCTTGCAGAGGATTTTAAGTTGTGGAGGAAAACTATCAAAGAGAATGGTTTCCAACTAAATAGGGTATGTTAAAGAAGAGATACTATAAGTCTTTTCAAGTTCCTATGCAAAAAAAAATATCCATTTTTCAGGCCACAATTGGTTTATTTGGTTTGTCCATCAGGTCAATTTTAGTATTGTCCTATGAAAGTTAATATTTCATTCTTGTACATCACCGAGACTGGATAACTATTATTAAAACAAACTAAATTGTTTCTTTCCAGAAGAAAATAAAAATAAATATCAGATAAAGCATGTTAAAATCTGATGGAAATACTTGTTCCACAAAAAAGAAAAGAAACCACAATGCTTCAAGCTACGTGCATTTTACACTTGTCTGAATATTGTCATTGGCATTATCACTGGCAATTCTAATGCATATAAAAATTCTCATGAAAGTACCCCTATGAGGAAAAAGTTCATACTTTACTAGATAATTAACTGACTTTCTTCTAGGTCCTGTTCCAGACAAACAATGTTTCCAAATCCAGAACCTGTCCCGCTATGGAAATACAATTGGTTTCTAATACATATACTAATTCGCTACCACTATTATCATCTCCAATCCAATACATTTTCAGATGAAATAAAAAATCATGATTCTCACATTCATTTCAGCTTCAGCCTTACTGAAAAACAAAACTTTTTTTTAATGTCAAAGATTTAGATGCATAGATGATCTCTAAATCATTCATAATTCTTTGCCAGAAGGAAACATCTTACTGTTTTGATGAGATCAGTCCTTTCTTTCTGTACGTTGCCTTTTCCTTCTAATTAGATAACTATTAAAGCTTCTTGTTTTTCTATCACAATTGTACATACAAGTTGGCTGTTTGCTCATGCTAAGAGTTGAGTTTATGCCTCCATGCAATTGGATCTTTTCTACACATTTGAAAATGACTACATAGACTGTCATTCTTACATTATTATTAATGCCTTTCATATTTATAAAACTACTGATTTTCCTACATATTTTCTACATGCAGTTTAAAGATCTTAAAATAGTCTTAAATTTACTGTTCTCAAAACATTTGGTTCATTTCCTTGAATGTTTATTTAAACAAATCCCGAAATCAACACCATGCAAGATTGTTTAATTTAGTTAATATAGCATTATGGGATTATCATAGCAAAATGAGAAGTTCAGTAATGTAATGAAATATTCATTGAGAAATTAACCCAATTCTACATGCTGTGCCCAGTTCTAAAACATTCTGCATTAATGAAATATTTTTTGTGATACTGTACTGTTCTTTTTAATGAAGAGTGAAATTTCTTGCCACAGCTATACCAAAATTAATTCTGTGATTTAATGATAAAACATTTTTAAAGATTTTCTTAACTTCAGTAAGATATTATGAACAATTACCAAATCATGTCTTAAAGTATTTATCTTTTACCAAACTGCCTGATTGTTGCCATCTGCATTCAGATAAAAGAAAAGTATGCTTTATTTAACTCCTTTTATTTGGAAATTGTCTTATTTAAAAACTCTAAAAATAAACTATCCTGGATGATTAGCTTCTTACTAATAGTTATCTATCTTAAACACTCATGTAATCATAAATACTATTGCAATTCTAGTTTAGATTAAGATTTTCTATAAAGTTGTACGCTTTGACAATATGTGGCATTCATTCCCAAATCATTCCATTATTCAGAAGAGTTGAATCATGTTTTTTGACAATGGTTGACCCAAATTATTACATTAAAAAAAGAAACAAACAATCTTTCTTTTTAATCTACCATGTGAATAAAGTTTAAATTATTACATGAGGAACATAATCATGTTGATTGAATCAAAAAGTGATTAGTTCTCCAGTAAATTATAACATTTTTATATTTTTGTTCTCAGCCAAGAATAATTTTACAATGATAAACATTTCTTGTAACAGTTTGCATGGAGTAGATCAGTTTTAATATGACAATGAAACAATGATTTTTATTAAATACTTTCTTAGAAGAATGCAGCACCAGAGGCCCTTGAAAACTTGGGAACACCTCAGAGTCTCTAAAATTTGCTGAAATATTTTTAATAAATAAAAATAAATTATATTAAGAATGTTTCATGTGATCTATACATAAATAAATAGTATAATATTTAGTCAATTTTAATTTTGCCATGACAATCCTATTTTTGGATTAATGGTGATGCACTGGTTAAAATGCAAAATTGCAGGATATTTCTGTCCACAGGAAAAAGTTTAATCCTGACTGGGTCTAGGTTGATTCAACCTTTCATCCTTCTGAGATCAGTAAAATGAGAACCCAGATTGTTTGTGGGCAATATGCTGGCGCTGTAAACCACTCAGAAAATGCACTATGGAGCATTTATGTCTATAGACACATATATGTCTATAGTGCTATCTCCTTTGTGAAATGCACATAATAATATTCAATATTTTGAATAATCCTTTTTCAAAAACTGAATTATTTATTTATTCACATTTATATATCGCCCCATCTCCACAAGGACTCGGGATGGTATATAACGTGAATAACATTGTTAGATCTTCCCCCTCCAAAAATGTGAACTTCTACTGTAGAATGCTATATCATAAGTTCAAAAAGTGATAGCCGTCGCCATGATCAAACTACCTTTTAAAGTATATCAATGTTCAAATCAGAGAACAACAACTATCTGAAGAAAAGCAATGATCTGACAATATTCAATGAGAAATAAGATTTAACGGTAAGCCAGAACAATCTATGGTCCAATATGCTAGTTTCATTACCATTAAGAAATAGCTGTTTTTAAGGTATCACAAATTCATACATAACATTAAGCCATAGTTTAATGCTATCTTTGAATGCCACTGCTTCTAATATTTATTCTCTATTTCCTCATGGGGCAAAACAAATTACTTTATGAAAATTGCAATTCAAGAAGACCTTGGACAGTTATGATAAGTTCACTGAGCCAAAGGTAAGTCTTTGGTTGCAATTTTGGTTTTTAAATATAGATAGGTTAAAAGAGACAGACAAAGATCCTTCCAACTACCCAGGGTAATAAATAAGAACATTAAAATGTCAAAGGGTTAGTAGGTACATCCTAATAAATTCATTTTTTTTCTCAATATGTGACAAATAGATCATCAGGGGACCCAGTGCATAAACTGGAAATTTTTCATTTATGCTCTGATGTTCCATCTGATGACCCATTCAAGGATGTGGGTCAGATGCTATGATTTGTTTCCAATGTCTAAAGTTTCTTGATCCATCTCTCCAGTCTGCTGAATGGTTTTCCATGACTTAGTACTAAAATATCTCTTTCCATGTAAGATTTAGATTGTGGGTTGAATTTAACCTCCAAATGAAATTAACAGAATTTAAATAACAATTAACTTTTCAGAATGATTTCATCAGGATCAATGAATTTGAATTTGTCCTGACCTTTCTTCTGGGAGAGTTCTTCAATCTCTTGTATGAAAAGAGAATTCAGAAGATTAAAGGAAACCAGTTGCCAAGGTAAGCAATTTTAGAATACATGAAGAATAAACAGTGAAGATTGAAAAGGTTAGAACTTGAAAAAATGTGTATTAAAAGTACATTTGAAATCTTCCCATTTTTTACAAGATGCAGCTATTTAATAATGATAAATAAATGTTCCAGATTCATTGTCTTTGTGATATATAGCTTGAGGATATTCAACAGAGAAAATAAAGGGGGAAAATAAATGTCCTTTGCCTTCTCTACATATTAACCTGAGCTTAATGATGAAAACCACAAAATATTCAATGCTGTGATTATATCTAAGTTTAAATATTTAAGCTGTATTTAACATTGTCTCATGGTCCTAGATAGATTAATTATTTGTCAATAGCAGGAATGCCAAAATAATCAATATTCAATTAATATCAGTTTTAGATACTCCTAATCATATAACAGTTCTAGCCAATTTAGCATCATTTGGTATTATTTTAAAAAATTCCACTAAAATTACATTTTATACTATTTCCCTATTACATATATTTTGTATGCATCTTTTCCTAAAATGTTTTATTTTGAGCATAATGTATGTTTTATGTGCAATTTGTGAGTGAAAATTTTAAATATATCTACAATTTTAAGAGTAACCATAATAATCTACATATTAGTTCAGAAAATATAATTTAGGTCATAACTATTTAAATGTGGACTGAACTATATTGTCTGGCATTTCTAATTCCAAAGTGAAGAAATTACCAGTGTTTAAGTGACATTGTTTGGGAGTTTATAGTGATGGATGATTCCAATAAATGAGCAAACTTTATTTTATTATTACTTTCCTTATCTGTAGAAAAAAATAGAGACTAACTGATAATTTCAATTTCATTATTGAAATTCAGGAATTAACTCAGATCCTAGCAATTGCCTAGCATGACCAAGTTATTCATTAACACCAACAAATTATTTCTAATTTCAAAGAATCCTGCTTTCGCAAGTCTGAAAAATCAGTTCTTAGTGAATATTAAGTAGATATTGATTGAGAAACCATTGGGTTCTGAAACTCTGCCCTCTGACATCTCCTAAGCAAATATGCATGAGCCAATAAAAATAATAGTGTACCTGGACCTGCTCAGTGCTACAGACATCCTTCATACATGTGAAAATCCAGACTGCTGAGTAAATCTATTTTAAATGCAACATGCCTTTAACCCAGCAGACAATAATTTTTCAGATAATTATATTTCATTTCTGCTAAGTTAGTGTAATACATTTTAATGCTATATTGAAGAGGGCTACTTGATCTTAATGAGACCACATTTTGATAAGAGACTCTACTGGGATAAGAAATCATAACGATAATGTAATCCAAGGTTTTGATTCTTGGTTCATTAGGCAACATAGATAGCTCTTCCGAAGCTTTGTTCCCAAAACAGAGTACAGATGCCAGGACTTTTATGTTCCCCTAAGGAGATTTCTCTGTGAACTCTCATTGCTTAAGAAATCAGTCTTTGAAACAGTGGAATATTTCCAAGTTTTCAACCATTGCTGTTAAAATTCTTCTTTTTCTCCTTGCAACCTAAGATATTGCATCCTTTAGCACCCAAATCAATCACTCAGTTGATAGAGATTGTCTGGTACAAATATACAAGTTTCTACCACTTTTGCTGATGCTCTACATCAAGGAAGTAAAGAACAACAAAATTCTTCCTATTCTCTCAGGTTATTGTTTCAACTTCTAGCAGATATGAAGCTTTCAAACTTTGTAATATTAAAAACTGACTCATAATAAGTGAAACCATCACAATCCATCAAGCCTATATTGTCTATTTTAGCTTCACTCACCTGGAGCCCTCTAAGTACAATCAACTCCTATTGTTCCCTTTTTAAAATAAGAATGCTGGCTATCTATCTTAGGCAGGGCGGTCAAACTCCCAGCCCATGAGCCGGATGCATCACATGCTGGCCATGCCCCTACCCAGTTTAGCAAATGGGGAAAAAGTCCCAATATGTCACATGATGCCTCTGTGACTATGTGAGTTTGATACCCCTGATCTAAGAGATATCAAGTTCATGGGTGCTGCTTTGCATCCCACAACTATCACCCAATAGTTGTATCACTCTGCCAATAGTAGAGCCAACTTCTCTTTTCTTATAAAACAATGTTTTTTATTATAACACAAAGAAAGGGGAAGAGAGCAACTATCTTTTTAAAAAATGATAAAGAGAAGAAAGCTAAAATTATAATATAATTTATGTATCTTGTCTATACCCAGAGGATCTTTTGCATTAATTTCTACTAATAATGTATTCTGTTTTAGAATATTTCCACTTAGACTATCTGATATTCTTGTTCAGAAATTGATGGTGTCTAATGAAGCAGTGTTTTATCATGTCTTCTATGTCTACAAGCTTGCTGACTTTCTTCAACTTCTGGTGTTTAATGAGAAATGCTATTTTTTGCATTGTAAGATTATTTCTTAATCACAAAATAAATGTCACTGAACATAACTGACTTAGTCACCCCTAAAATATTATCAATTTAGAATTTCATCCAGCTAAAAATTGCAAGAATTTGCATTGCTTTTTTTATAAGCAAAACAAAAGTATCAGATTTTTTAAAAGATTTAAATAAGATATAATCAACTTGCAGATCTAAGTTTTAAATTGCTGCCAATCCTTTCCTCCCTACCCCTGACAACATTCTGGCAAATCCTAAAGCACTCTGATCCTGTTACCACATGTTAATGACATAGATGCCAAAACTAGTCTCCAGCTTCAGTCTCCAGCGTGGAAACAGAGGAAATATGTAAAAATTATACTTTGATCCTAAAATAGAGCTGGCTACTATGTGTAATCACCACACTCATTATTCTTTCCCCCACCACCACAAAAAAAAACCCCCAGTTAAATTGAGCTTCTGGCTACCAAGTGGACCTGACAAAAATAAAAGTGATAGACTCTTCCATCATATATACAGGTGTCAACCATTTGAATCACAAATGAACTATATATATTTGAATCACAAATGAACTATATATGTTTTACTTGGGATTAAACAAGGAAAAATTGTGTTTAAAATATAGGTGTAAATTCACTGCTGCATTTAACTGAAACTGCCAAATCTGCAATTGTTAATATTTACAATTGGTGTGCTTTAATTACAAATGTAATCAATAAAATAGAATTGTGAATGGATATGAGAAGAAGACAGCTGAACAAAACAAACTGTTAATTAACCTATTGATTAGAGAGCAAGAGAAATATATTCTGTTTGAACATCCATTCAATTACACAATGATTCACCCATAAATTCACAATGCATTTAGGTCTATAAGCATATAAACTATCTTATATTTTAGTGACATTATACAAAGAAACAGACATGAGAAACAGATCTTGTACATTTATAGCCAGTTCTAGTAGCTACTAAAATAATTAGAACATATTTTGAAAGTGCTTAGTCCAAGCCTCAATATATTTTGAATAAATAATATATTTTAATATGATTCATTCCTAGAATCCCACAGTTCGCAGTCTCACTTTAAAGATCCAAGCCATTTTTTTTCCAAACCTTAGTTAGAGTCATTATTTCTGTCCTGATCTATGATATGAACTTGAAAGAGTGGAAAATGCATAGTCTAGGCCAGAAGTCTCCAACCTTGGCAACTTTACAACTTGTGGACTTCAACTCCCAGAATTCCTCAGTCAGTTTTGCTGGCTGAGAGGAATTCTGGGAGCTTTGCTGGCTGAGGAATTCTGGAAGTTGAAGTCCATAAGTTGTAAAATTGCCAAGGTTGGAGACCACTGGTCTAGGCGATTATATCATAGGAGGCATTTCAATCTACAAGTGACAGGAAATCACGGGAAGCACTTCAGTAGAGATCCTCCCTAGTTTTTCCAGAGTCGAAAAGGAGAGGAATGAAAAAATACCTTGTCTTCCAAGATTTTGTTTAATGTAACTTTACACTAACGATAATGCTGATATTCCTAGTTAATGTTTTTTGCCTGCACTATTTCAAAAGGCTAAAATGATCCCTGAAGTTTTTTTTAAAAAGAGTAATTTCTAATGTCCTTGAGACTAATCCATTCCATTAATGCTAGATGGTGATTTTAGGACTGGGAATCAACATTAATTACCGAACTGTACTGGGCGGAAGCTATATTGCCAATCACACTCCAATCCTCACTTGTTTCCAACTCCAAACTAATGATTCCATTTTTAAAAAATTCTCCAAAGCATGCTCGCATAGCATATTTTTATAGTAAGTAAGTAAGTTGTTTTTTTGTCCTCCTGTTTCTTAGAAAGACAAAAATGAAGACTATTTCTCTGGGTGAGATGTCTGTGGAGATTTTCAGTCATCCAGGTCATGGTTGTCCAAAAGATGCTTTTTCAAGAGGCAACTGGACTTTCTTGGTTTTTCTTTTGAAGACATTTCACTTCTCATTCAAGAAGGTTCTTCAGCTCTGGCTGGATAGTGGGGAATGGAAGGATTTATACTCCTTGCAGACAGCTGGTCATTTGCATTCTTCTAGCAAATCACTGAGTCCACCCTATGTCTGTGGCTTTCACCTTTATTTGGTGTAAATGGATTCTTTCACTCCTCTCTCAAACTACCTTCTTTGTCCAAAATGTGAACATTATTGTCCTCAAATGAGTACCATTTTCTTTTAAATAAAGGAATCCTGCTGATTCTGGTCCTGTGGGCCTTCTGATTAAGTATAAGATGCTTGGTTTTGAACTATCTAGAGCTCTGAACACTCCTCACTAGACTGTATACACTACATTATTCTTATGTTAAAAAATATTCAACTTAAAAAGGATATCCTTCTCAAGTTTTGTTTTTTCCAGTTTTTAGAGTGGAAAAGCCTCTGTTTCTGTGTTGGTGAGTTTGAAATATAAAGCTATGTGGTGTTTTCCAAATATCCATCTTAGCTTCTCTGATATGCCAACCATGTAAAGAACACCAGGTTCTTCTCTTAATTCTGAATTTCAGCTCTGTCTGCCATTCTTTTGTTGGATCTTGACACTGACTTAATAAAGACACATTATGGATACCCATAGGTCTTAAGAACTGTCTTCAGATGTCTGTTTTCCTTATTTTGGGCATCCCTGGAAGTGAAGATTTTTTGTGTCCTATGATGTAGTTTCCCAATGACTCCTAGTTTGTGTTGAAGTGATCAGTGGGAGTCTGAGTTTTCTATATATCTTTATTTCTAGGTTGCCAAAATTCCAATCGGAACCTCATATTCTAAGAACACCAGCCTTGTACCAACATTATAGCTTCCTGATATTCATGTACACTAAATAAATACACTAAATAATTAAGTATTAAAATAATAACGTCCACCTTATAAGATAAAATGGAATTAGTTTACAGCTATCTATAGGGAAAAAAATAACATATTTCAGAAATAAAATAATAATATGAGAATTTGACATTTTATTCATATCACACTAATAAAAAAAAATGTTTAAAAAAAGAAAAAGAGCAGACAGCATCCAAAAGATGTCTTTCCATGTTATCTATTAGGTGTTTCTGGGAATGTTAATGTAATCCCAAAACTTAGAATCAGAAAAAAAAAAATTGCCATTGTAACATAATTATTACAGGAGAAATTTTGAAAATGTTGTTTTGAGATATATACTGGGCAATGTATTATTTATTATTTATTTATTCATTTTATCACATTTATATACCGCCCCATCTCCACAAGGACTCGGGGAGGTTCACAGCAGGTAAAAACAAAGTATAACAAATTCTAAAACCAATCTAAAAACATTAAATTTGCTGTTATTAAAAATACTATTAAAGTTAATAAAAATTAACGAATCTAATAAAAGTATTAGAAAATTCAATTAACTGAATAAAATAGCTGAGCATATCTGCAACCAATTTTTAATATCAAAAGCTATGGTTGCACTTATTATGTTTTTTATATTTATCCTTCCCAAATATTGTCTATCTGCACAGATGTCTCATGTTGGAAAACATGACAATTTAGAAATACAATAACCCACATATAAAATGTCAACATATGCCAAAGAAATATGTCTTGATTACAAATATAGCAGGCTTCTGCCAGTGCTTTTCAAACAGTGACAAAAGAAAGTGACGTCTCAGGTGGTAATTACAATGATTTTGCATGATTTTCCTTCAGTCAGGAGGAATAGGGAGAAGAGAAACAACTACTTTTCTGTATAAAAAAGCATATTCAGAATAAACTGTTGCCATAAGAACTTATTCTCCAATTCTACTTTATCATTTTCTCTACAATTAGGTACAAGAAATAATTCAAGCAATTGTTATGGCTTATTATTGTTGTTTTGGTGCATTGCACAATCAACAAGATATTTATTCTGAGTTTAGCATTTTTATCCATCTATTGGATAGGTGGATAATCTGTTATTTGATAATGTTAAAGATATTGTAGCAGGATGTAAACTGTTCTGAGTAAAGTTTATTTATGTATTTATGTATTTATGTATTTATTTATTTATTTATTTAATTTATATACCGCCCCCTCTCCCTCAGGACTCGGGGTGGTTTACACCCAATAAAAACAAAGTATAAATACAAAATACAATTAAAATCAGTTAAAATAATTAAATAATGGCTGATTAGATATCA